>JARYHS010012028.1:0-11120 GCA_031002005.1 Vandiemenella viatica
CGAATGCAGGGCTCACCCACCACGCTTGGTACCCAGACAGGGATTCGAACCGAGGATCTCTCGCTCTCCAGTCAGACGCCTTAACCATTGAGCCACCAGACCGCGCTTACTACTTAAATCCTGTCTCATCTTCACAATTAACATCATCATACACTAACAAATTTTTATACCCCTTAATCATTTATTTTAAATAATAATCCAATATGGAACTTGGATTGTATGACACGTCACTAGCCCATACGTTCTCAATGTGCACATCTGTCAGTTTCTGTAATGGATCACGAAAATAGCCACGTGGCACTTTCATAGATAACGTGTTCATCAACTGGTTGTACTACTTCATAACCTGAAGACTACATGAGGTTTTAGTGTTGATGACGCTAGGCACCAATCAGGTTCTTACACGTTGATTCACCAAGAAACACGCCACAAGCAGGAACAGCATTTTTGAAAAAATAGTTTTCTCTGGAAGATACAGTATAGTCGCAAAGTCAAAAATCTCTTTGCAAGTCCACACTATCCCTACTGAATGCGGAAACTGCATCAGCCACGTGGATCAGCACTTCCATTCTTCACGTGCAAGCGAAATTTTGCTGCACCCAATTTTTTCCATACCAACTATCGGTTGAAAGTCTTGTTTCGTTTCTAGACAGACAAAAAGCTGTTTGATACCTTTGCTCTTCAACTTGTACGACGATGAAACGAGAATCACATCACTAGCCATTTCAGCAGACTGAACGAAGCTGGCCAGTGAAAACATTTTAAAGCGTTTTCATACGTAAAAATCAGTTAAAAAAAAAAAAAAAAATTAAAGCCGGTAATGTAAGGTGAAATGAAGATTCATTGTTGGTAAAAACTATGTTGCCTGTGTTTTTTGCTGTCTTTGTGTGTTTCGTCTTATTGGTGTATATTTTGTTTAATTCGTTTTTTCTATATGCTGCATTTTCTGGGCTTGGCCAGTTAAATTGGTGTGTAATGCTATTTTTTGTGAACCTATCAGGCGCTGTCAGGCAAAGTTCTACTAACAAGAAGCCATGAGAATGTATCAGACTTCGGAACCGACGTCGATTCGGGAAACAGATTTCAGTATCGAATCGTTATAGTGGAATGATATCAGCGTGCTATGTCATCTTCACAATATATAATTTACAAGAATTGCACAGTGGTGTACAATGACCCAGCTAAAAGGGTAACATGCGAAATATGACAGTTGGAGCATGAGAGGGAACATGAACTGGAGCATTGTAATCAAGCAATTTGCTGATTAGAACCTATTTCGAGCGACGAAGAAGCCTGCGGGTTAACAAAGTAGCCTTCCCCATCTAAGGCCCAAACGATGATCGCCATAACCAACCACATTCCCCTTTAGATCCCACCTGATCACTGATGGTTGCCGATGAGGGAGACCAGTAACTGGTTTTGATCGCGAGAGAGACAGCGAGACCAGGAACTGTCCCTACACTGGGCTTTAACCCCCAAATATTGTGACTGTCGTAGCGAGCCCGATCGATGCGGTCATCATCTAACTTTAGATCAGGGATGGCCAACTTGCGCTTGCGGCTAGCGGAGCTAGATCATTATTTACGTCAACTTTAACTTTCAACGATGATTTCAAACACTACAACTCAGTGTTAATGGTAAGCTGATTTTAAATCTATATCATCACTTGCTTGATCTAGGACACTAGACACGAATTACTGACTGAGAACTTTTTGCGAGTAGCCGCCATTCCTTTCGACGTCAACATCGATGCACTTAGTTCTGCCAAACAAAGTACCATTAAAATAATTATATTTTGATAATTGATTAAATATATTATGTTTCATTTATAGGTTTTTTTTTCCTTATAAAAATATTTAAGTACTTTTTCCAAGAAACTGGAATGTGCGGCCCGATTGAATATTCTATTTCTAAAATTTGTCCCGGCTGCTGAAAAAGTTGTTCACAACTGCTTTAGATCATGTAAGGCGCAGCGGTCTACTCTCCCCCCCCCCCCCCCCCCCTGTTCCTAATAACGCAAGTTCTCCATCCTCGTGATCCTTGGAAAATTGTTTTTTCTTAGTGAAATAACCCTGGGTTTGCGGCACTTTGTTTACATATGTTAGGTGACTGTTATTTTGTCTGAAGTTGGAAAAACTACAGAATGAAAAAAGCTATGTAGATAAAAGAAAAGGAAGTATCCAGAACGATTAGATTTTGTCTTAAGGCGTCAAGGACCAGGTAAATGGTGGTTACGAAGAGAACTGCGCAGTAGTTCATTCAGAGACGGTGATTACTGTCTACTGACAGTTCTAAGTATTTCTGGAACGATGTTTCCCAACATTAACGCAGAAGAAGAGTGCCGATTTCCGGAGCATGACGATTCTACTGAATACTGCGAGAACAAGGGAAATGTCGTCGCATATACTGAAGATGATGATAACGTGGAAAGTAATTAGGAGGTCTATTGTAGCATAATATAATTCAAGAACGGGAAGAGTCAGTAGCTCTAGAACAATACAAGTTTTAAAAAGTTCAAGATAATGCAAGGCTTCAGAAACTGTTAGTGGTGTCAGGAAGTTAAAAAGAAATCTTGAGGGAGTGCCTTTTGATGAACAAAGACATTTGGAAACAGTAGAAACAAGGCGGGTTCATTTAGAATAAGAGCAGCAAGTGCTGATGGAATAACAGGAATCTCTCAAGTTTCAGTTGTGTCGTCTAACTCAGAGAAACATGCACAAGACATAAAGCAACATTAACACAACAACTAGGTTCCCAAAAGCAGAGTATCTCCCGATTGTTACTAACTTGCTTAAAACTAATGAGGAAGATGTGTGCAGGCTTTCTGATGAGAAGGAGTTGGTGATTTTATTTTTTGAGATACGTATGCAGCATTCATTGCAGAAGTTTGCAGCAAAGACTTGGAAATACAATCTTAGCAAGAACAACTCGAACGACGAAAAAAATATCCGGAAAATATTCGTCAGCAACATGAAAATGTTATGCTGCTTGCAGATAATGAAAACTAGCAAACATTTCTGATGCTCATTATGATCATCAAGCAAACCAAGCTGGAGACTGTAAAAAGTAAACTGGAAGACCATCTGGCGTCACTGGATCAGCTATAGCAGGACTCTGCACCTAAGACTGAACAAAATCCTGCTAGCATTAATCAGCTTCGTGAAGAACTAAGCAGGCTATGGAATTGGGGCAGAGGACGAACGATCCAAACTGGAAGCTGGAACAACAGAGATTCCATGTGCAGATATCAGATTTATACAATGAAGAAAACCGATATTTGGTAACGTGTTACAAGCTAAGGAGGAAGAAATTCTTCAGCTCAAACTGACCAACAAGATCTCGCAACAAAGGTATCTGTAGACAAAAGTTCATTTTATAAGAAATTGGACAGCAAGTGAATGAAAAAGAAACTGCATTGAATAGAGAATTAAGATTAATGCAGAATGGGGCTGAGACCACAAAATCCAGTCTCGTTGAAAAGCAGAGACAGTTAGCAAAGCAAAATGCTTCTCTCAGAGTTGGAATCGATCAACTTAAAAAAAGGACGAGAATTGCAGAAGAACAATAAACCGAGAAGGAATGATTGTTATCATTAGGAAAAAGAAGTCATTATGCACAGCTAACTGAACTCAGGCAGAGGACAGAACCCGTGGAGGCTTATCTCAAAGAAGAGCTGAAGCAAGTGCTTATAGTTCTACTCCTCGTCGACGTCGAGGTCATTAGAGGCGGGAAAGGATGGGTAGGGGGGGGGCAAGGAGCGGGAAGGAATTCGGTCATGGAATTTCAAAGGAAGCATCCCGGAATTCGCCTGGAGTGATTTGGGGAAACAATGGGAAACCCAAATCTGGATGCCCAAATGGGGATTCGAACCGGCGTCCTCCCAAATGCGAGGCCAGAGCGTTAGCACTTTCCAACCACGCTCGGTGCAATTACGTTATTATTAGACGAAAAAAGGAAACTGAGTGAAACAGAAGATGAAAGACATAGGTTTCAGGAGCACTGTGAAGCGTACGCAAAATTATTGTCCCTAATGGTCTCAGGGAACCAGTTACTCAATAACTGTGTCTTTTTCAAATCCTCAGTTACTTCTTCTCCATCCTTATCTATAATTGTCTCAATACGCTCTCTTCCTTTAAGTTTCCTGATATAGCTATAGAAATTTCTAGATGCATCAGTCAGAGGTCCCCTCCACCAGTAATACTCTTCATAAACTCATCCTTAGCCAGTTTCTTTGAAATTATTAATTTCTTTTGTTAGTTGTTTCATGACTTCCCTACTACCTTGCTGTTTCTTAACTCTGTTATGTTCTTGTCTCACCAATATTTTTAACCTCCTCACCTCCCTGTTATAGTATGAAGGTTCTGTACATTTCTTTATTCTATGTTTAGGAATAAACATTTCTTCACCTTTTTTTTCCTTTAACTCTTACCACTTTGTTTCCACTAAACTTGTGCCATTCTTCCATTTAATAAACTTTACCCTGAAATTTCAGTTCCAAGATTTGTGCTTTTATAATTGTTTCTATTTCGCCTTTAGTTTCTCCCCAAGAGCTTCATCTTTATCATTCATTTTTCCACTACGATAAGCAGTCAACACTCTGACTTTTTCTTTTTTACTTCCCCAGAAGTCTACCCAAAGTAACTCATGGTCATGATCTCTGAACACCAGTAAGCTGTAGTAGTCATTGATAACCAGTATGAATACCCATCCCCCATTTGCTCCTCTATCTCTGCGATACACTCTGTAACCATCGGGGAAAACCTCGTCGTCTAGTACTCCTTCTTTTAACCAGGACTCTACCCCTATAACTACTTGAGGTTCATCTATATCTATTAGGTTTGCAAAATCCATTACTTTGTTCATTATACTTCTACAGTTTACCAGTAACACTCTTATCACAGGCTTTGTGATATTTTCAGCATCAACATTCGCCTTCCCAGATCTACCCCTATGTTATTGTTTCAAAAGATTCTTCTATTTCTTTAGTATTAGTGACTTTTCTAACTATGGATCTACACTCAGTATCCCTATGATTACCTATTTTTACCCCCTCACCAGCAGCCGTTAATCTAAACAGGGTGTAGTCCCAACCACGTCACCACTGGAAGTGGGCTCCCTCACAACCCTAGCCAATAACTCAGAAAGTATTCCTTTGCCCCTCCTATTTAGGTGTAGGCCATGTCTAGTGAAACCCCATGACAGAACTAATGCTGTTCCCAAGCAGCTCCTCAGTTTCCACATTTACCAGCCTCACAGCGCGGTTCAATTGTGGCTGGTCATGGCGACATAGGACTTGCATGAGCTCCAACCTAGTATGCTGTCCCTCCTTCAACACTTTCTTCAGGTCACTCTCTATACTATAATTAGCATTTCTATCGATACTGCTCGCCGCACCTCGCACTATCACTACCCTATCCTCCTCGGTAAAACCCCTACAAAGTGAACCTATATCCTCTATTACCTGATCTAAAGTTGCACTAGATTTGAAAAAACTTGTGACCTGGTAACCTGAGCCCAGCTGATCTTGCAAAAGACGGCCTACTCCTCTCCCGTCGTTACTACCTAGCATCAGAACCCTTTTCTTCCTATTTTTTCCTTGTACGTCCCTATTTCTAAAGGCCTGCTGCACCTTACCTACTCCTACATCTACATGAGGCTTCTCCACTCCTGACTCTGTTGACAGGTCAAACCTATTTTTCCCAACAATTTCTGGATTGTCTGGCTTCTTCGTCCTGTTTACCGTTTTTCCCCAACGACCTGTTTTCAGCTCCTAACCATCCTTTTCTCCCTCTTCTCCATACCCACCATCTCTATCTGCATCTATAGGCTGAGCCTCCACAGGCAAGGCCTTCACAGGCTTTTCCACCATAGGCCAGGCCTCCAGAGGCTTTGCTTCAAGGGCCCTGACTCTTTCCAACAACACTCTAATCATTTTATCTTTCTCCCTCATCCTTACGGCCATCTCCCTGATCCTTTCATTCCTAATGCAAAGTGGACAAAACCATGGGAGAGCTTCATTTATTTCCCACGTTCCCTCTCCACTGCATCCCCAATGAACTCCTTCTTACATCCACTGCACCACATACCATTCTTAATGTTCCTGCGATAGGCACCACACTTTGCAGACATGATTTTTCCAAAATACCTCAAGTACCTTCCAACCTATAGCATAACAACATTGATTTCTCTTTCACCAAAACTAAGAACAGCTGCTCAAAAATCACTGAGAATTCCTGCTTAAAAACAATAAGAAAGAAGACAGTTGCTTGACGGAAAGTTTCACACAATTCAGTAGCTGTGTAGTTTAAAGAATTTTTTGGAACAGGCGTTACCTTTCCATCCATTTGATTAATGTCGGCGACGGGTTCTAGTCGGGTGCAAATAATAATTTATATCCCGCACTATTCGTTATTCCTGGAATCAAGTTATTGTAGTAGGCAAACCTTTTGACTGTTATAATACTAATATTAAGTTGACATTTACCGCTAGAAATAGGTAAATAAAAAACGCTGATGCAAGGCTTTTCATAACTTGGAACTGTTGTTTCTAAAAAAATTAAGATCGAATGCCCCAGGAAAAATATTGCAATACCGGGTGATGACTGAGCTGCCGTTTTTGCTACATCTTGCACTTTCGCTGATGGTAGCTCAAATTCGTGTGTGCAGTGCCGGAAGTTCAGTGGCTGACTAGCGACTTGTCTCGCGTTCCGAGGAAATACGGTTCGAGTCGGACCTCGGGCATGAGAGATTTGACCGAGCATGGTGGGCGAGTAGTTAACGTTATGGCCTCGCATTCGGGAGGACGGCGGTTCGAACCCCGTTCGGGCAAACAGATTAGGGCATTCTATGGTTTCCCCAAATCACTCGGGGCGAATGTCGGGATGCTTCCTTCAAAAAGGCCATGCCCGAATTCCTTCCATTCCTTTCCCCAGTCCCATCCCGCCTATAATGACCTCGACGTCAAGAAGGCGTAAAGCCATAAGTAAAAAATAAAAAATAAATATTTAATGCGGTTTTACAATTTTCCTGTATTGCCTGAATAGTGCAACGCTAAAAGCTCACAGCTCAACAATTCAGAAATTAAAATAACAAATTATGCGCCGAACAGATCAATAAACCATATTACTTACTATTGTTATTATAATTATTGAGTCTTTATTAAAGTATCTAGTATCGTTTGAATTGTACCAGAAAGAATGGTCATGATATTTAAGAAGGAACAATTCCACATTCGTTAGATTTTTTCCAGGCATTCTTTTAAAACCGAAATCTGGATGACTCGACCGTGAAATTAAAATGTGTGCTACCTAAAGCCATAACAAATCGTTACCAGTCACCCACTACTGTCAAAGTTTCAATCCGATAAGTATACTGTTTATAAGAGCAGTTATAAAATTATGTATAAACGTAATGTTTAATGATACTTATACTGTAAAAACGCAGAATGACTTCATGGAAGAAATAATGCAGTTTCTAATCCAGTGTTTTAACTAAGAAACTCGTTTGCTCTGTGTTTTTGGTGTCAAGATGCAACCTCCTTGTATCAGTACACATTGTTAATTTGTTATTCGACACCTTCGTATGCAGAAGTAACTTTAAAGTAAAATCTTAAAGCGGCCTCAATGTCCTAATTCTCAAATTTGTAACAAGCCAATCTCATCGTAAAAAATCAGCTAACGAAGGTTCGAAAAATCAGTGGCGTTAAGGGCATTCGATGTAAATTCTTGATTTATAATCAATCATTTACCTAAATTCTCAATCAGTAAGATTGTTTTTTCTTAGTTACAGAATGTCATGGAAGCCGTAAAAATTAAGAAGCATTTGAGAAACTGAAGCAGTTAACGCTAATATTAAGTTTAATTCATTCTGAGCATAATACTGGTAACTTTTAAATTATTAAAAGATATTCCACCATAAAAATGTTAAAATAATCTGCTAAACGAGTGACACTAATTTTATTTCAAGTTTTGAAAAAAAGACTTCTAGGTCATTTGGTATAGGTTACGTGTCAGTTGGAAGAACGTAACTGGAACCCTCTATACAATTTTACGATTTATCACCGTTACTCTACACAAGTGTTGTGTGTAACAGAATTGTGGCGTTTACTCGGAGCACTAAATCGAAAGCATCCCTCCACGATATTCTGACTGCTTTAAGAGCTCACAGTCCTTAAACATCTCGAGCGAAGTTTTGTAATCATTCAACTGCTTAGAGTAACATCATTATGTCCTGTACGCTGATTTAGAATTAAATCGGAGTAATGAAATTATGATAATGGGAAGGAGCAATTTCTTTCTGTAATTAATGCGGCATGGTAAATAAAACTATCAGCTAAGCAAAATAATTTAGAATAGTTTTCAGGCATTTGCCAAGCCACGCTCTCTTGCCGGCTTGTTGCGGGCTGTGTATGTGACCCAATTCGTTCACTTCGTTTCTTCCTGCTACGTTGCTGCTTCCAAGCTTGGCAGCCGCGATAAGAAGCAGCGTGTGACGAGCCGCAGTTACAATACACCACTTACCGCAATGACAGGCTAACTGCCGGTGGCGGTACGGCCATCTTCATCAGAAGAACAATTAAACACCACCAAATTGTGCTGCCTCCGCTCACTACAATCGAAGCAACAGGCGTCTCCATCACAACCCCAAGAGGAAATCTACTTCTCATTCAGCTTACCGACCGCCGCATGGCCGGTAAACGAAGAGGAGATAGCAGCACTCCTCCGCCTACCAGGAAATGTTATGATTGCTGGTGACCTCAACGCCAAAAACACTGCTTGGAATTCTAGACTGACTAACCAACATGGCCGACGTCTACTTCGTGTCGTAGAAAAACATGACGCCGTAGCGTGGGGCCCAACGGAGCCCACCTTCTACAAAGGAAGAAGAACCCCACCAGACGTTCTCGATATAGCCATCACGAAAGGCCTACAACATTATATTGCCGCCGTCACAAAAACAGCCTTATCGTCAGATCATTACCTGTCCTATTCTATTTGGCAACTGAAGCCTCTCCTATGAAGAGCAAACCTACCAGAAACCTGAAGAACATCAACTGGAATCTCTATCAGACACTCATTGCCGAACAGCTTAACAACGCTCAGTCACCCGACGAAATAGGAGCCTGTGCTGCAATGACATTGTTCACCGAATTAGTCAACGCCGCTGCAGACCAAGCCACTCAACCACCAAAACAACATCCGGAAAGATCAAGGCAGCTACCACCTAACATCCGACAGACCATTACCCTAAAAAACCAGCTGACTAGGGAATGGCATATAACGAGAGATCCTACCACCAAACGCACCATTAATCGGCTCCAGAGAGAAATTAAAGCTGATATACAAAAACACCGAATGAGAGATTGGGAAGGCCTCATGGCCACGCTCTCTGCAGAGGATGGTTCAGTCTGGCATACCACCAAACGACTCCTTCGTCAAAGACATAAAATGCCACCATTGACTGTTGGAAACAAGACTGTTACTGAACCAACTGCCAAGGCGGAAGCAATCGCTGACACCTTTGAGGCAAACTTTCAACCCGTGATGAACTTCGTGACGATGCACATATTAATCTAGTTAGGCAAAGACTCGACGCTTTCCTAAACACAGACGCATTGGATGAGGGTGCCATCGAAGAAACCAGCACAGAGGAAGTGGCTGACTACTAAGCCATGTTGCCCTGCACAAAGCCAACGGCCATGACAATATAGGAGGTCAACTACTGAGGCATTTGCCACCAGCTGCATACAATACCTCACTTCAGTCTTTAACAAAATCCTAACAACCAGCGAATACCCAAAATGTGGAAGCTTGCCGAAATAGTTCCAGTACCTAAACCTGGTAAAGATAAACGCTCCCCAAAATCCTATAGGCCAATTAGCCTTCTACCCACTATGTCAAAAGTCTTCGAGAGGATATACCTCAAGAGGCTCCAACGGCACATCGATGAAGAACGACTACTACCCAATGAACAGTTTGGTTTCCGAAGAAAACACTCTACCCCACAACAACTTCTTCGTCTGGTGGAACAAGCCATGAGCGCCTTTGAAAAAAGGGAATTTTTTGGAGCAGTATTTTTGGATGTATCCCGTGCCTTTGACTCTGTATGGCATGAGGGCCTGCTCTACAAATTACTGGTACAAGGGGTCCCTCTTCCACACGTCCGTCTGATTAGAAATTACCTGGCTGATCGAACCTTTCGCGTCATCACCGAAGACGCCATCTCCTCAATCAGGAATATCAGAGCAGGGGTACCTCAAGGCTCAGTCATTGGACCCGTACTATACAATATATACACGGCTGATATCCCAAAAACCGACCAAATCCACTCGGCTCTGTACGCCGATGACACCTCTCTATTCACGAAGAGCATGCGAGCAACTCACGTCGTCACAAAGCTACAAAGAGGGTGCAACAATATAGAGAATTGGGCAAAGAAATGGCGCTTGGCTTTCAACGCGGCAAAAAGCCAAGCAGTCATGGTAACCAGAAGAGCTGTACCTCCCCTACAGTCTGTGAAACTCTTCGGTGAAGGCATCAAATGGACACCCACTGCCCTCTACCTCGGTGTCACGATCGATAAGCGACTTACGTGGAAGACACACATACAAAACACCGGATCAAAGCTATGAACAGGATGAGGCAGTTGTACCCAGTGTTAAATCCAAAGTCACCTCTTAATCCAAAAACCGCAGTTACCTTATATACTGCAACCATCAGGCCCATCCTAGAATATGCATCACCTGTTTGGGGAAATGCCGCGCCCACAAACATCAAACTACTCCAACGAGTTCAAAACCGTGCCATACGGTTCGCATACAATCTACCAAGGGACACCCCGACCGATGTGCTGCACCGTATAAGTGGTCTCCCTACTTTGAAAGAACGCTTCAGAACTACTGCAAAGAAGTTATACACGCAGTGCCACAACCACGATAACCCGCTAATAAACAGTTGGGTACTCATGTACAGTATAACAATAACACTCGATGGCCGGTCAAACTGGCAAATGATGCTACCATAAACTGAATAATGCCTATCCCGACCCGGCAAGTCGAATAATGCCAACCATAACATAATGACAACCACACAAGACCTGGAAGGAGATGCGCTAAGCGCAAAA
>JARYHS010012031.1:0-24953 GCA_031002005.1 Vandiemenella viatica
AAAGCTTCCACAAATCATGAAATAAGAAGCAAAATATTTTGAGATCATGGGATGGCTAGCTTTTGTTTAATACCCTGAAGGTAATCTAAAGGAGATCTTTGCTTCAGTCCCCATCCAGTGCTCCCATTAAATCTTCTACAGTTACTTTATCCTCTCCTTACCCCATGTTTTTCACAATTTTATGTTATAATCATGTTAAGGTTAGCATGACATTTTTAAAAAAAAAATAATAAAAAAATGCAGTTTTGAATAATATGAAGTTAAAGGAATCAGTAGGTATGAGATTGGAATGTACAGATGCTCAACTGAGCTAGTCCAAAAATTTTACAGTTTTCCCTCAAATGGTTTAGAGCCTAAAAACGCCTTTTGCAGTGAACTATGTTTTTTTTTTTAATTTAGTATTTTGGTTTCAGTATTTATATGGAAGAAATCTGAAGGTTTTTTATGTACTTGATTAATGATTTGATATGTATTTTTCAGTGTTAACATGTGCCTGTTCTTTACAGTGCCACTTTATAAGCATACACATCTGGAAACTGATGTGAACAACAAAAGTGATCGCATTGAGTGGGGCCATGCTCGGTACCAGTCTGTTTATGTACCATATAAGGCTTATGAATTAGTTGTTCAGTGGGTTGCATCATCAGGGACAATAGTTGCAGATCTGGTAAGTTTCAATAATTTTTTTTATCTTTTATACACTGTCATCTCAATAAACGCGAAAAGCATATTGAAAATTACCATTAATCTATCCACTTTGTCACAGTAAGACATTCAACTTTTAGAATTGTGGGAATAAAAAACATTATTGAGCTTCGGAAAAACAGAGGTGAAATAACAGTGATTGTCATAAAGAAATTGTTTGCTTGCTGATGTAAAATTCCACTCACTGCAGTTATTACAGACGACTTACATATCAAAAGAGTGTGTACAAATTTATTTTGGCCAGTATATTACAAAAACATGAAACATACATTTCAGATTCAGGGATGGTCACGGAAGGCCCAGACATGTGGATTTCAGATGATACCAATACCTGCAGATCCATTTGCTCTTCCATTCACACATAAATCTGATCCTCTAAGAGGACCTATATTTGTTCCCTTGGATACAGAATGTTTAATGGGTAGCCGAAGTTTCCTGTTTGAAGGTAAGTTATATTCTAGATTTATTCTTACATTTTATTATTTCACATTGGTTCTATTTTTATTAATTAGCTAGATTTATTTGATACTTACTGTTTGTGACAGTGTAAATATGAAGTGTTTTTATCATCTGAAAAGATCAGAAATTACAAAAAGCCATTGAATTCTACAACATTGACTCCAGCAATTTGACAGAAATGGTTTATAGCATAAATTTTTTTAGACCAAACTATGATAGAAACTTTTAAAGAAAACCATCATCCTTTGTATTAAATTCAAGATGTAAAGATCATTGTAAGAGATGTAAGAACGGAGACTTTCCTGGCGTATGCTTGAAATGAAGTCTTCACAGGTGTACCGCCGGATAGTGTTTTCAAAACACGATATTTCGACGACTAGCTCCGTCATCTTCATCTGATGTAGACGGCGGAGCTAGTCGTCGAAATATCGTGTTTTGAAAACACTATGCTGTGTTACACCCATGAAGACTTCATTTCATTGTAAGAGATGTCTTATGTTTCTTTGAGGTTTGATTGTTTTAAAACAGAATATCTCAGTTCTTTGTACCAAACTAATATCTAATAGGTTGAAAGAATTGAAACATGTTCTTACCAAATCTCACAAAAGGTGACCGGAGTTACAAAAATAAATACAAGGACTTAATCCTTTGTGTATCTTATGTACTAGTGTTTGGCTTTTTGCTTAGCTATCACAATCCTCTTTCCATGATGTCTCTCTTATTGTCAGTAGCATTGTAGCCTGTTCCATCTCTGAAAAACTGTATTTTCTTTTCACATACAGCCTTTTGTCCTTGCCCTTCTACCCTATTTCAGAATCACTCCTCACTTCCTAGAATGCCGATCAACAGTTTCCACACCCCTTTCTGAAGATTCCTTCCTGATCAGCATAGACTTCACTTCTTTGTACAACAACACCCCACATTGTCAGGGTTCTTGTGCCCTTCAACACTACCTTTGCACAAACCCTCCAGCTGCTCTCCTTAGCTTTAGTTGTTATTAACTGCAATAGAATTTATAATCTGTTGGCATTCTCTATTTCCTTTAAATCCTTTCACCACTCCAGTGTAATCAATACAGCATCACCCTTTATAATTTAAGTTCCTGAATGTATTAGTTATAAATGATAATTTCCCACTCCATTATTCCTCTTAAGAAATGCCAATTTATGGTTATTGTCATCCTTTCCCTTCCACTACTAATTCTTCTTACTATAGCCATCTTGGGCTTATTGCCAATTTAGATCTCATAAAAACTCAGCACTCTCTTCACCTACCTACTGTCTTCTATTGATCCCCAACCAAACTCTTTTTACAAAATGAGCGTAATAAGCCTAGTTGTCCTCCTTTGATATGGTTAATGTATTTCCCTTATCACCGAACCATATTCAGGCAGTGGTGTGAATGACATTTTGTATTTCTGTCTACTCATCTCCTTGGTAAATACTTTTACCATTTTCTCCAATAATTCACTGAATTGTCATTGTTGTGATCACTTCCGACCTGTTTGCTACATGTCTCATTTACTTGCCGAATAAGGTATAATTCCGAAAAATTGTGTTACATGTGATCCTTCTTGTTTTTATCAATCCCAGCTGCTCTTGTCTATGATTAGTGTTGGAGGGAATTTCCCCATCTTTCCTTAATTTCATCTTCAACAAGTGCAGTACTTGAAACTTCTCTCTGCCACTTTCTAAAGTACCTTTCCCAGTTAATTTTATTATCTAATAATACTATAAGATTCTTTTGTGCCTGTACTTCATAATGTGTAAAACCTTTATTTTTAATCTGTTTATCTAATGAGGCAGTTCTATTTTGCATTTGCTTTGATATCATTCTGACTTAATCAACTAGATAGCTTGTACAGATCGCTCCATAGCTATACGATCCTCTTCCATTTTAATTCTGTTTTGTAACATTGTCATTCACAAGCAACTTCCAGTTGTAAAATAACGACAGAGTTATCCACTGCAATAATGAATAGTAATTGTCACAATACACTACTGGGCATCACTCATCACTTCTATTGATATCACTCTGAGTGGTTGTATAACTACTCACGTTTTACTGAGGTTAGATTATGAAAATGATAGTCACTTATGCTGATATATTGACCGACCTAATGGAAAGTTTCAGACTTTGTTTAAATTTAATTTTGTTAATACGGCCGCCACATCTGATAGCCGACGTCATGTTGAGTAGTTTATCAAACCTAGGAATAACTTAAACATTCAGTACTGTACAGGGTATTATACACAGATGTTTAAAGCTGTAGCAAGTTTATTCACACAGTTTTTAGTTTTAAATAACACATATACGCCGACCACCAACTGAAAATAATATTAATCTGAAATTACAGGTACGCGAGAGTAAAAAGTACTTTCACTTAGCGTAAATTCAGTTACTATCGTGTCCACTGTTGACACAACAATCACTGTATATTAGCCACTTTTTATACACTCACTAAAGGAATGTTAATGCAGTTAGCTCAACCTGGTCTGTCCGATCGAGTCATATACGGCAGCCACTATTCAGTGCCGGTGCGGATGCGCGAATTCGAAATCCATTTACACTCGGGACACTCTTGTTGCCGCGCTCTACCTTCACCAGCGACAATCATATACCGACTGCTTGCTACGCACAAAGAGTTTATTACTACGACATACTTATGATGGATATCGACTATCGACATAGATGAACTTTGACAGCTTATCGCTCTGTAATGTGACATGTTCTAGTAGCTCAGTGGTTTAAGTTCTTGGTCTCAAAATTCACAGTCTTGTAGGGCCAAGAATTTTTAAGATTTCTGCATGATCACATCAGTTATTCCTGAGGATACCATGGTTCGATTCCACTTCAAACTGTGGGTCTTACCATGATGAGGCAAAATTCTTAGGTTTGTGTTTTGACTATGATTTAAAATCAAGGGTACAAATACCAGAGTTGATAAAGTGGAAAAGTTCAGCTATATTTGCATTTTATACAATTTCAGCAATATGTTATCTCAGTATTAAGAAACTAGTTTACTTTAATTATTTCCACTCCATAGTTTTGTGAGTAAGTAAATTATCTGACCACTTATTATTAATTAATTATATTAATTATATATTATTGCACATTTTGAAGCATGTTGGGATTGATAAAACTGGGGTGTGCAATTAAACAAAATTTAAGAAGAATTTATAATATGTAACGATATACTTCAACTTATCATGGTTTCTATTAATTGTGATGACGATGATACTAGATAATGAAAGTAGAGAGGGTCTGGTGTCTCAGTGGTTAAGGAATTGAAACTGAGCATGGTGAGTGAGCAGTTAACACTCTGGCCTCACATTCAGGTGGACACCAGTTCAAATCCCCATCCCGGCAATCAGATTTGGGTTATCGATGGTTTTCCCAAATCACTCCTGGTGAATGCCAGGATGCTTCCTTCCCATTTCTTGTCCCCAGTCCTTTTCTGTCTCTAATTACCTCAACGTCGATGAGGCATAAAACCATAAGAAAAAATATTGAGAATTAAAGGTCCATAGTTTGATTCCCAGTCTTGGCTGGAATTTTCAAAGATCCTTAACTCAAACTTCACCTCTTGCAAACCTTGCTTTGCATACATGAAGTATGCCAGAACACTTCCATGGTTTGAATTCCATGTTAAACTGCAGTTTTACTGGGTTTGAAGAGATGGCTATGAAAGAAGCAAATTACACAGCTGGAAAGAAAATCTATTAGCTTGGTCCAAAAAAGATCAACTGATAAATGGCTGAGAGAAGTTTTTACTGAAGAGGGGAGAAAATTGAACCAAAGTTGTGACTGATAGTTGGTAAAAAGTAGAAGAAAATGGAGTGGCTTGTGCACATAGCAGACCTGGCCAATAGATGCAGAATGCTGCTGCTGATGCTAAATTTTGAAAAATACCTATAATTTACAATGAAGAGATCTAAAAAGAACTTAAACTCAGACTTTTTAGGACACCATTTGTTTAGTGGAGTATCTTGAGCATTTTATCACCTGTAGTCATACAAATCATACACCTTAGGGTGATGCGAAGGTGCATCATGAGTCTTGCCAGAATGATAGACTACAGCAGTCTTGTGTCCTTGGAAATGAACTTGTGTAGATCTGTGCCTAGCAGAAAATTGTGCACTTAGTATAGTGAATGCAGGTTAACAGGCCTCATATTGTGCAGTTTTCCAGTTTTGAGGATCATGGTTTTGATTTGGCCACAACCACAGGCACATTATTACTCTCTCCATTAATGGAATGTTTAACTGATAGGTGTGTTCTTCCACTTAGGCAATATTTTGTAAACAGTCCTGAATGGTTTTGAGAGACCAATGTTGCTTTTGTTCCACATTTCTAAATAGAGTAGGAATAAAAGTTTTTTTTATAGGTAACAATGAAAGGAAAGAAATGCCGCGAGGCAATATTTACGTTGAAAGGACAGGTAAAATACACCCAACACTCACCAAAGTTGAAGGAAGGGAGGAGGACAGCAGCAACACACAAACAAAACAAAATATAATATTTTGGGTGAAAAACCCTTTCTCAAGTTAACAGAGGTGGGTGGCTGGGCTTGCGCAAGACTTGCATTCCACGCAGCCATTGATAGAACTCAACAGACCATCATAAGTGGTGGGGGTATCAACGATAATATAACCGCAAGTATAAGAAAGATTAAAATTGTTGAAAAAATAATAGTAATAAAAAATATAATTGAAAAATATATGAAACTGTTGTGCTGTCCAGTGGTGAGTGTATAAGGTGACGATGGAAGATATTAACGGAAATTAAGGCCTGGGGGATGTCTAGTCTGCAGAATGTGTTGATAGTATCAACACATCCTGTCCTTTCCATGTAAATAATAGTTTTTTGCTATTTAATAGGCCTGAAGTTCCAAACTTGCTGAAGTTCTTTCCAATAAATCTGAGACCTGTATCCACTTGGTTTGACCTTGGAAAAAACACATTGGTTACTTGTCAGTTTTATATGCAGTGTTCTGATAATCATTTCTTCACAATTGCTTAACAAAATAAAATTGTTATCAAGTAATGTGCATAACTTCGATTTGGTAGCAACATCTATGGCTGTTGTTAGTTTGGTACTGAAGGCCAGAAGCGTGACATTCTGATAAACATTACAGTTGTAGTGACATTGTGACACAATGACCAAGCTTAGCCTTTATTAGTATGGATGTTCAGTATGGTATTATTTTTCTGGTTAAATATTACAACTGTGAAGAGAATGAAGATACAAATTTCTCACAAAAAATTATTTTCCCTACCGCTTTTTTTCTTTATTACAGAATTTCCTGAAGAAACATGGGACCAGAGACTTTTTCTCTTCCAAGAATCTATTCTAGAACGATTTGGGTTCATACAGTGTACTATTGAAAATCAAAGTGGTAATTCACCAGCTTCTCACAGTGGTAGCTATGCACATCACAATCAATATGTGCACTTAACAGGAAATGTATTTATTTTAATACCATCTCAACCATGTCAAGTAAGTATTATGTATTAGTTGTTCATTATGATCAGTTAATCATTACAAAATTCGGCTTTTCGGGTAACTAGAAATTTTCATAAACTGGCTTTTGTTCAAAGTACAAGACCTACATATCATAATAGAGAGGTGAAAAGGCTACAGAGGCAGATAAGAAGATAAGAATTATAGGCAGCAAGGCAGTAGGTAATCCTTGAGACAACTAACCAACAACTCAATAGCAGTAAAGAGGGAAGCTAAAGATTTATGTAAAATATAATTATTGCAAGGGGACCAATGAATGATTCAACTAGAAATTTCTATGATTATTTTAGAAAACTGAGGTGGAGGGCAGTTTAAATGATATTGATAAGGGTGGAGAAGTAATGTTTGAGGTTTTGTAAAAAAAAATGCAGAGTTTAATTAAATCATAGGGATTTTCATCTTGGGATAGGAGTGAGAAAATCAGAGGAAAAGCCTCTCCATTAAGAAACAATATAATACACAGTGCTAAAGTTCCAATAATTTATGGAACTAATAAGGTGAAAATTATTGATTTCAGAGTGGTCTTCCCATGTATCATAAGTGGTATCTGACAGTTGGTACAATGTTGTTGTACACTTATTCTGTCATTCTTCCCACAAATTTTCTATTGGGTTCATGCCAACATTTTTTACTGGCTAATCAGTTTACTGCACCTTTGGTTGTTCAAGCATCCATCTAAACTAGGCGGGTCTGGTGGATGAGATACCTGTCCTGCTGGGACATGATTTGACCCATGAAAATTGCATTGCTTGAGTTTAAGTAGTTGATGATTTTACACATTTTTTACATTTAGTAAGTATAGTAAATTTATAGTTTTTGCTATATCTGTGTGTAACTTGATGCAACATGTCATTAGATCCAACAGTAGATTTTGTAATATCCATACCTCACCATGAACCAAGATACAATCTTTCAGGTGGACAACCCTTTTACGGTGACTCAGGAGTTATGTTATCATAATATGATTTTTGACAAACATTATGCAACATATCAGAACAACAAGCTGTATTAACACCAACACTACCATTACTACCATAAGATTGTGAAAATTTATCAACAATTGTTTTAAGATTTGTAGAAGGTCTCGTCTTTTCATCTTTCTTCAAACCTGCGTTAGCAACAATAATAAAATTCTCACAACGGACATTGTATACTGCAATATGCACTCTAGATATAGATGTTCATGTTATACAAAATAGACACACAATTTGCAAAAATGAGTCATTTGTACAAATCTTTTGTTTCACAGATGACTGATCTCCAATTTCCAATCTTTACTGAACGATTTGCAACACCTTGTAGATGACTATTCTACTGCAACATTCTTATATTATCTTTAAACTGCATTGCTCAATAATAAGGGAGCTGCGGCAAAGTTGAATAACTTCTGATCCTGGCCAGATGTTGTTTTGCATGAACGGGACTGTTGAATGACATTCCCTCCACTTCAATAACCCAATACAAGGCTTGCCAGGCTTTATTTTTAAATTCTCATGTTTCTAGCAATAAAACCATTTGAATGTTGCTCTTCATGCAAAGTAATAATTGCTGCCTATTTAAGTAAATCAAATGTCTAGATGTGGCTGATGCAATGATTCACACTGAAGCAGATTGAAGTTTTAATATAAGTAACACATTTGATGAGAAAGTCTTCTGGCAGGAAACAATTTAGACTTCCTTCTATTGTGACTTTGGAACTGTCTGCGATTGTATCCAAGATAAAACTACATTTTCCTTCATTAGATCCTAGACAAAGACATATCAAAAAGAATTTTGTAACTTAAAATGTTCGACAGTAATACTGTTGGATTAGAATTGTTTACAAAATTTTAACTGTGACTAATTATCTTGTTTCAAAGTGTGAATAACTTTTAAATACTAGGTACTTTGAAGCACTGCAGATTATTTCAACAAGAACTATTTATGACCCCTAAACCCACCTTATAAGCAATAATATTTTAAAAGTTATCCAAAATAAATTTTCAGATATCAATGAAATAGTAAGATACTGAGCTGTCGTGTTATGAACAATGATTGAAAACCATGCCTTTGATGTAAGAGTCAAATAGTTGTCAATACATTGTTTTTAGTGAAAATAACATCTATACATTTCAGATTTTTATTTTGCTGTTAACGTGTTATGGATTGATAGTATTTTGGTATGATAATTTCTCCTCTGCAAACTGAACATCAGTTCTTCTTTTTTATACAATTACTGTTTTTAATACTTACGGCTAAACACCTCGTTGCACTCAAGGTAAATAAGTATAGGAGAGAATTGTGAACAAATAACATGGAACAATTTGATCAATCTCTTTTAGAGATATCATCCTGGTGTTAATCTTAAAAGATTTTGAGATTTTAGGTCATATTAAGTGCCTTACAATACATCACATCAGTTCAAAAACATGGCCAACTCACCAGTATCTTTAATTTTTTTATTCTGAATGAATGTTCTATAGTACCAAGAGAGAGGATTCTATTTCACAAAGTGAAGTGAATGTACTTTGTTAAGGGTAGACTTGGCTCAGAACAAGATCTCATAACCTTTTGTCAATGCACAAGCACGAGACTTGGCCTATTTTTGTGGTATTCATGATTATGTCTCCTGATTCCTTGATTGATCTAATAGTTAATTCATTGTTACTGAAAGAAACTACTCACCAAGACATAAACTGTCAAGTATTTCAGTTTTACTTTAAGTGGTGTAACGACTTTTTTAGAGTAGAAATTTTTTTATGTAAGAAAGTAGATTTTCTCGGTATATGATCGCAGTGAAGTCCTCACGGGTGTATCGCCGGATTATGTTGTAAAAATACGAAATTTCACATGTGAGGAAGACGGCAGAAGCAGCCATCGAACTATGGTGTTTTTACAACACAATTTGGCGATACGGCTGTGAATAATTCATTATAACTTTTTTCCTTTAGCCGAATTAATAACAAGGAGTTGAAAAGACACATGCTATTCACTCAAAAATGTTGGCGATTGACCAAATCATCCCAAGAGGGATTAATCGAAAGCCAGAGCAGCCATGTAAGCATGCGACTTTCGTCAAAGAACATAATGTTTCAAACGCATTGAAGTGGTGACCAAAACAACAATAAGTAAAGGCACATACAATTTCCTTTTGATAGCTGCTAAATAAATAGGTGTGCCGACGTTAAAATTACGATATCATTAGTTTCGTATCAACGAATAATCAAATTTTCAGCCGCAAATACAGGAAGTTGTGACAATTACCTTGTCTGCAAATACAGAAAATGGGAATAATGAAACCGTGAATAAAAAGCTTTAACTGTGTACTTCATAACAAATACTTATTATACAATTAGAAGATCATACTAAATATGCAACAAAACTCAAATTATAGAAATGTGTACTCAAAACAAACATAAGTTTAAATGAATACATAAAAGTGATCTATTTACTTACTAATAACAAAGGTTAATAAAAACAAATGTTTTTTCACACGAGTCAAATGCCAACTGCAAGGGTATAAGCAAATGGTGCAATACATCCACTGGTGACCGAGTGGGGCCGATAACAACGACGGGGCAGCGAGTCACGCAGACTGGCACAAGTTTTTGCCCCATTTTGCAGATTGAGGATCCACTTAATTTTGGGTGGGATCCGCCAGACTGTCTTGCAGGATCCTGCTTTGCTGGATTGCGATCCCTAATTCCGTCTTTGTGGAAGATAAAATTAAGGGTTTTTTTTTTTCTGAACCCTCGTAATTTATATTTTGCGGCTTACGTCACCAATAGCGTACTTTTGTAAAAGTCCTTCCTACTTAACCTAAAACTTTAAGTTTATATGTCATATATGGTTCTATAAGGTTGCACAGATAGAAAATATTACTTAGTTCATTCAAACTCTCTTATCGGTCCAAAAAATCTTTTTTCCATGTGTATGCTTGCTAATTGTTTTAGCATTCCTCACATAACTACCTTTGTTAGTGAGTGTCTGCTGTTTATCAAGAAGGCAGTGACGGCTGTCAAAGTTGTGAGTAAAGTGGTGTGACTCCTCAAAAATAAACAGATATCATTGTTTTAGTAATTATTATGACCAAGAAGGGTATATTAGTATTTACTTTAAATATAGAACTCTGAACTTCACCTTTGTGCATTTGCAAGTTTCTTGTGTGCAGTACATTTTTTTAGTCTTGGGAAAAGTGCTGAGAATTGAAGGTCTGTTGTATCTTGAATTTAGAGTACCACCTGCCAATTATGTCCCATGAGGTAGTTGTGTCTAGACTGAAAAATAGTCGTAAGGTGAGGAGTCTCACAAATTCTGTCCTTGACTGTACATGTGTGTATAGGTTATTCTGATAAGTTCCAGTAGCTAGTGTACAGAATAAACCTGGGTGTATTGTTGTTTCAGAAATACGTGTATGCATCTGTCAAAATCAAACCAATATATAAGTGATGTATTATATGTAAAAAATTAATCATTCCATTTATTTAATAATAGCAGAATGCTTTTCTACTTGTTAAAGGAACAGGACCATGTTATGTGAATGAACTAACCCAAGAGACAATGATTTTACATTCAGAATTATGGCTTGCCAGGTATTTTCATAGCCTTCAGCATAGCAAAAATTGATCAGAGATTGAAGAAATGCAGTGCCATATTGTACACTGCAATGATGCTATGACATATAAAGTGCGAAAACTGATGTACTTGCTAACAAAAGAAAATTTATGTTTAATGTTTTAGGCAGACAGTGGATTGACAAGTACATGATGTAGTAATTTTCCTATATACATTTAATTCTGTTCATAGAGTGCAGAACTGAAAATGAAAGACTTGGTTTACATTTGCCTGGCATGTTTTAAAATTACTAAGTTTAAGAAAATACCAGTTAATGTGTTAACATTTTGTGGTACTAAAAATACAAAAATTTATATGTTAAAGTAGAAATTATTATTTAAAAAAAAATATGATTAATTGCTGTCATTGGAAACAAATAATATCCTACTCAATTAAATCAGTGATGTGATGTACATCGCGATTCATGAACCGATCAAAGATTCAAAATTGTAGACACACAATTGAACAAGAAATCTGTTTGCATAAAGAATCAAAAATGTATAAAGAAATTAAAAACAATTAAATTATTGTTTAATTTTTGTTTTTGAAGTTTTGTGGTTCATTGAAGCTTACAAAAATCATTGAGAAATCTGTTCACATATTAATCATCCATGCAAAAAAAAATCATGAGCAAAAGTTCATGCATCACAAAGAAAAATTGAAAACTTAATAACTCTTTAATTTGATACCATTTTAAATTGTCTTCAATTATTGTGAACATTATTGTTTAAAATATTTATAGAATCTTGCTTTCTTATGAACTGTAATTTGTTTAACAGCATCCCCAGCACCACAGACAATCTGCTCCCCAGAACAACAATAGGCCAATTGTAGGCAACAGACAACTAGTAATGCAAGCAGGAAGGAGATATCCAGTACACTCAGAAACATTATCAAGTCCACACGAAGAATACATAACGAGACACGTTAGTGGCAAAAACAAAGATGACTATGGCACAGATCCAAGGGTAAGTAAATTTGGTTTAACCATTTTATGAAATGAGAGTTCCTTTTGTAAGCATAAATAACAAAACAATATTTATACTTTGTCAATAATTCTGATATTTATGCTGTATCATACTGAAGTATTAATTCAGTTCTAATTATTCAGACTATTGTTTTCATCTTCTTGCAGGTGGGATTTTTGTGGTCATGGAATCATATGGTTAGCCGTCGCTGGAAGTCATCTTCAACACCAGCTGCTGGAGATGAAATTTTTCAGACCAAACTGCTGAGGGATTTCAGAGATTTTTGTGCCAATAACAACAATAGACTAAAATATTTTTGGGACTTCTGTTGGGCTGCAGCAAAGGAGTCTTGAGTTACTTTTTCCTCTGAAAACTTTTTCAGTTACCATAACATTTTTCATGTTCCTTAGTCATTGGAGAATGTTTCTTTCAAATGTATTTTTTTAATAAAATATTTTGACATTTTTACTTAGCTTTGATTTTATAAAGATGTTACATGCTCTTGATAATTAGGAATGAGTACCATATTTCATAATTTTTATCAAACGTATAGCAGGACATGTCCAGGAAAGAGCTTATAGCCACCGATTGCATTTCTAAAAAATCAAGTGTCATTAGTTTTTAAAATTGATCTTAAATTTGAATATTTCAAAATCTCAACAGAAACAATAAGAAGTGAAGATAAAGACGCCACTTACCGTATATAGTATCAACAAGGAAAAAGAACCATGAAACATCAGAATTTAAGTGTAAACCATTTATGAGCAGAAGAATATGTTGTGTACAGTGTGGATATCAAGGGCAAATTGCCACTAGTGTTGGCCAAGAGGGTGAATGAGGTGTGCATAGCTAGAAAATCATGAGGTGTTTCTAATCATGCCTGAACAGAAAAATAAGAACTGATCAAAAAGTTTACAAATAATTACTCATGGTCCTCTCATGAAACGTGTTGTTGATTCCTTGTATCATATGAGGGTTATTTTTTAAATAAATTCTATTTGTGAATGAGAGTGATAATGATGTGTGATTGCCACAGTGTCTGCTTTGCACTCATTTACAAGCCATTTGCAGCCATATCCTCTGTAGGGTTGTAGAAGATTATAATGTTTAAGAAAATTGATTCACTTACTGACTGTGAGATACAGTAATTAATTCAATTCTTGACTACAAGAAACTTTGCAGCAGCAGAAATACACCATCAGATTTGTGAAGTGTATGGTGATAATGCCATGAGTGGTAGTAAAGTTTAAAACTAGTTTAGAATGTTTGAGGATGGGCAGGTTAATGATGAACCACATCCAAGTCGACCCTCTCTGATTTTTGGTTCAGAGGACTGACAGTTCACAATTTCACAGTCACCAATTAATTTTCCACAGATTTCTATGTCAGTTTTGTACACCATTATCTTAGAAAAAATAAATCATAAAAAATTGTGTTCTCAGAGAATTCTAAGTCTGCTCTGTAATGCCGTCAAAACAAAATGTTTGGGCTGTGATTTATCATTTTTGATTCAATACCGTATTGATGGATCTGAATTTTTGGACCACATTATACAAGATGACTCTTTGATGTCTCATAACACTCCTGAATACAAAGAACAATCAATAGAATGGTGACACACATCATCATCAACCAAACGAAAGCCAAAAAGGCAATTTCAGCATGGAAGATCATGGTAACGATTTTTTGGTACAGGAAATAAATTTTGTTACTGGATTTTATGGTGAGAGGGACAATAATCAATTCTGACACATATTGTGTGACCTTAAGAAAATCCTGGCTTATTATACAAAAGATTTGGTGTGGCATTTTGTCACCCCATTGCTCCATCACAATTCAAGGTCACTTGTTTATGCATAAACACTAGGTCTGATTAGGTATTTTGGGTGATAACAACTGGGTCATCGACCCTACAGCCCAGAACTTGTACCCAGTGTTTTCACTTGTTTCAGTATTCAAAGGAATTCCTTGGCGGTCAGTGGCTCAACGATGACAAAAAAGTGACAACTGCAGTTATGGATAGGGCTTCTTCACAGGTGGCAGATTTCTTTGTTGTTGGAATTCAAAACTTGTGCAATTGGCCTTGGTCGTACACATAAACACCACCTCCGCCTAGGACAGTACAGCAAATCAGCGATCGCCGAACACGTGTACGACCATGGCCACAGAGTAGTTTTCAATAACATTAGGATACTGGGTAGAATTTCAAGTTTTTGGGAATCTGTTATCAAAGAAGCGATCAAAATTCAACTGGCCAACACATTCAGTAGTGACACTGGTGAGACTTGGAAACCAGCCTTGGCAAGAATCCGCAGAGAACGTTGTACCTCTGTTCAGCTGCCGCCATAGATGGCTGCATATTAGGTCGGGCCACAACGAGAACTTTAGCCACGCTCACTGGCAGCCAGCCGCTGGACACGGACATGTATATAAGGAAGTGCGGCACCGGAGCCATCTCATTGTCTGTGTGTCAGCCAGTGCCGATGCCTCCACACCTGATGGAGACAGCGGAGCTAGTCATTGAAATATCGTGTTTCCTCTTTTTGGCTCTTTTTGCTAGTGCTATTAACTTTTAACTTCATTCCTGCTTTGGCCATGGGTTATAATTTTGCTTCCCGAATAGCAGAATTCCCATACTTCTTCTATCATATATGGTCCTATTTTTATATTTAATCTACTATGATTGGTATCATTTCTGCTACATTTCATCACTTTTGTCTTGCTTTGATTTATATTCAGTCCAAAATCTTCCTTCAGTATTTCTTGCATGCCATTCAGTAACTTTTCAATATCCTCAGCCCTTTCTGCTAACAAGACAATGTCATCAGCAAATCATAGGATACTGTTTTTTTTCTCCTTGAATACTTATGCCACATGAAATTTTTCTTTTACTTTCTTTATTGCTTCCTCTATATACTCGTGGAATATTAACAGGGATAGACTACAACCTTGTCTTACACCCTATTTGACTCATGCATATCTTTCATGATTCTCTACTTTTATTATAGCCATTTGATTCTTATACAGTTTATAAAGTATTCTTCTATCTCTGTATTTTAGACCTGACTTCTTTAAAACACCTAACACTATAAAAAGCTTTTTCTAAATCAACAGATGCCATAAAAGTATCTATGTTTTTCTTAATCTGCCCTTGCAGTATTATCTTAAAGCCAGAGTTGCTTCCCTTGTACCGCGGTTTTTCTTAAACCCAAAGTGATCTTCACCTATTATCTCTTCTACTACCCTTTCCATTTTTATTAGATTCAAAAGAGTTCTTCTATTTATGTACATGTCAAGAAACACCATTCAATAGCCATACAAACTTGTAAATCTGTTGTTAGTCTGAGAAATGTAGAAATAGTTCCAAAAGCTTCAAAAAAATTTATGAACATACCCATCAAGGAGAATATAGAAGGTGATGAAAATTCAGTAATTTTAATAGGCTTCCAGTATGTGATCGTAAGTTTTCCTGGCGTAACTGTTGCTGGAAGATTTCTCAGGCATGCAGCCGGGTCAATTGATCGCAGATGTACGAATTTTCGATGGCATAACATGCCATCACCTTCAGGTAGCGTCCACTGGTTGGCGTGAAGAGCGCAGTCCGGGACATATCTGTAGAAAACTTTGAGGATGAAACACTGGAATCGGCACAGTTAAAACCAACGGTTTTCTACAGATATGTGGATGACTCGTTTGTCGTCTGGTCACACAGAAAAGAAGAACTTCAATCTTTCCCGCAACACCTGAACTCTATCCACAGCTAGATACAATTCACCATGGAGGTGGAATAGAACGGCCATCTACCCTTTTTGGATGTGCTGGTAAAGAGAAGACCGGATGGCACATTAGGGCACAGTGTTTACCGGAAGGCTACTCACACAGACCAGTATTCACATGCCACCAGCTGCCACCACCCTTCACAGAGGGGAGGAGTGCTAAATACTCTGGTTCACAGAGCACGTGTGATTTCTGACAAAGGCAGTCTGCCTGCTGAACTAACACACCTCAAGAACGTGTTCCAGAGTAATGGCTACGACAGCTGTCAAATCCGGTGTGCCTTTAGGCAGAAGACCACTCGAGAACCAACTGAGGAAGAGGATAAGCCAAGAGCCACAGCCTTCATCCCGTACGGCGGCAATGTATCATGCAAGATTCGCAGAATTCTACGCCGACAAAACATCAAGTGCGTTTACCGTCCAACGGCTAAGATTAAAGCCATACTTGGCTCAGTTAAAGATGATTTGGGTCTCAGGAAACCTGACGTGTATCACATACCGTGCGAGTGCGGTAAAGCATATGTCCGGCAGACAATTTGCACGATCGAAGAACGGTGTATGGAACATAAACGCCACACTGAGCTACAGCAGCTGTCAAAATCCGCAGTTGCTGAACATTATCTCGAGACACGGCACACTATTAAATACGAGGAAACTGAAGTTCTGAGAAACACATCTCACTTCTGGGACTGTGTGTATAAGGAAGCCATTGAGATCCGGCTACGGAGTAACCTCATAAACAAAGACAACGGGTTCCAACTAAGCCAAGCTTGGAACCCAGCATTGAAGCGGCTCCACAAATACCGGAGCCGAGGCACTGTGCGCGGCGGAGGTGGCGTATAAACTGATGGTCACTGCTCGATGTGTTGCAACGCACTACCCCCACCACCGCTATCGGAGCGCAGCGGCGGGAATGGGGGGGGGGGAGGGGCGGGGTCGGAGGGAATAAATATTGACGCCCCCGGAGCAGACCAACAGTCTCGTCCCGGATTGCGCCTTTCACGCCGACCATTGGACGCTACCTGAAGATGATGGCATGTTACGCCATCAAAAATTCGTACATCTGCAATCAATTGACCCGGCTGCACGCCCGAGAAATCTTCCAGCAGGCTTCAAGTAGATTGAAGTAGTTTTTATTTAAAGAAAAATATTTAAATAGTGTTGTTGAGTAAAAGGTCTCAGTGCATACATGTGACATAAAATTTTAGTATTAGGTTATAGGAGGTCATAATACTGAAAAAATAGGAATCATTGCAACCAGGATTTTAGTTGTTTTTTTTTTAACTAGAATTGAAAAGAAGAAAATTATTTGCTGATCAAAGGAAGGAATTTTAATTACAAGCTCAGTCATTTGCCATGTAAAGAAGAACCAGTAAATATAAGGAATTGTTTTAAAATATCCTAACACAGATATATGGAACATTGAATTTTAACAGGATATGCCACACCTAATTTTGGGGAATTTTATAGGGTTAAAGAACATCAAAGACAATTAATTGATTAAGTCATTGAACAATAGCTGAAAAATGGCATTATTAAGTCCGTGAGCTGTACCTGTAGTAAAAGCATCAAACAAAAGAACTAATGGAGATACAGAATTCAGCTTGTGTGTTGATTACAGATCACTAAATTCAGTTATTGATTCAGAGGTGAACCGACAATTGAGTTGGTGACAATGGGGATGTCAAATTAATGTTTGGAGGGGCATCAATCTCACAGTTTTTGCCCATGCTAAGAAAAATTCACAGGTTTGTCGCTGCCATTACCATCGCTTTCAGAAAATGTAGATTGTATAGGTAATTGAAGACTTTATTCCAACCTAGATCTTTGCAGTGGTTACTGTAAAATTAAGATCACTTAATAAGACATAAAAAAAACTATCTTATGGTTATTGTAAGTTTTTACAAATTCCTTTCAGCTTAGAAACATCCCAGCCACCTTTCAAGGACTTGTGGATGGAGTTTTAAGTTGGTTTAAAACCATTTCCAGTGACTGTTTCGCTCTATGATGTAATAATCATCTCTAAAAATATGAATGAAAACAGAAAAAAATCAAAAGCTGTATTTGAATGTCTGTAAAAAGCTGAGCTAACTTTATCAATGAAAAAACATAGTATTGCAGTTTTGGAATTAAAATATTTGCGTTACCATATTTCTAAAGAAAGGAATAAATCGTATCCAAGATTATTACAAGCAGTTAAAGACTGTCGGACAATTAACATGTGTAAAAGAATTGGAGTCTTTTTTAGTTTCTCAAATTACTGCAGAAAATTTATCCAAGACTGTGCATTCAAGGACAAACCACTAACCAAATTGTTGAAGATAGTAATCAAATTCGAATGGTTGGCTGATTTTGACAATACCATGAATATCTTAAAGAAATCTCTTGTTAATTACCCAGTCTTAATGTTTCTTGATTTTACTAAACCTTCATTCTTGCGACAGCTGCTTCAAATGTTGCTATAGTATCCTTTTTGTCTTGAGTGATAAATGTCAAAGAAAGATGAATTGTGTATTTATTGTGACCATTAACTAGACCAGAAATAAATTATAATATCACAGTAATAGAATGACTTTCTTTATTTTAAATATGTTTATTGTTTTCTAAAAGCAGAAAATTTACAGTAACAACGAACCACACAGCTTTAAATTGGATGTTAAGTCTCTAAAACCTGTCAAGTAGATTGATGCTCTGGACATTACAAATTTCAGAATATCAGTATTAGGAAATTCATAAAGCCAGAGTTTTGGCTAATAATGCGTTGGTTTAAGTAGAAAAATCAGAGTAGTAGATAGCAAAGAAACACAATCAATGACAGAAATACTTGTTGCGCAGGTGAAAAATGTAAAATGTAGGAAACAGAAGTCATTTGTGTTAAGCAATACTGTTATGTATCTTGTTAGCAACCATAGTGACAGAGTTGCTGTGCCTAAAATATTAAGGGAATCAATTATAAGCTTGTATTATGATTCCACCTTAGCTGCTCATTGTGATTTTAATCCAGCAGATCAGTGAATCGCAACACAGCACTAATGGCAGAATAGAAAATCCTTTGTTTGAACTTATGTGAGTTGTTGTATCAAATTGAATCTTGGAAAAGCTAAAAAAAACACTGATGTCATTTTCAGTATGGGTAGAACCTTTCTAATGCAGATAATAAAGGTCCTTTCAGACAAAGTCGATAAGGTGATAGTTATATACTTATAATTTCTGATGCATTTTCCAGATGGTTAACCATGATACCGTCAGTTGATTAAACTGGTAAACTTGTGAGCCTTTGTGTTAAATTGGATTTCAAAGTTTGGAGTACAGCAGTCAATAATCACAAATAAGGACTCGAATTTCAAGTCCTCATTATTTATGCAAGTTATTAGGTATTGAAAAATTGTGAACCACTTGCTTCCACCCACAGACAAATGGCATAATTGAACGCATAAACAGAACTATTGGTATAAACACTTAGTTGTTATTTTAATAAATCTTATGATGATTGGAAATCATTATTATCGAATGTGAGCTCAGCTCAGAATTCTAGAATCTATAACAGCACACAGAAAACACCTTTTGAAGTTATATATAGCAGATAAATAGCCTCACCTTTCAAAAACTTCAAAACTACTAAAAATAATTATTATTATTATTCTCGAATGGTAAACACTAAATACACAGTTAAAACATTGTGCAAATTAACAACTTAAAACACATTTCGCCCAGTACTTTGTAACCTCAAGTGCATTCGATGTTGCTAAAAACAGATCATCTTGATTTACATCTGTCCATTCTTCTGCTGGAATGCCATTTTCATCATCAAAGTCATAACCCCAAACAGTACAAGAGAGTTGAAATCCCCGATGGCAATCTGTATTTGTTGATTTTGGAAATTGAAAGGTGGATTGACATCAAATTTACTGCTGTGTGTTTTGTATAAGCAAGAGATTGTGCAGTTTTTGGGCTCCATGGTGAGGATTTCGATTTCGTTCTCTTCTGTGAAGGCTGTGGACAGGATCTGAACATCAGATTGGACAAATATGGCACTTACATATTTATGGTGAGGTCTCTCAACCACTTGGATCATTCAATTTATGTTGGGTCTGTATATTTCACAACTTCTGTGTGTCTCCTGTACACATAAAATGAGGCATTTGTGTTGATTGCTTAGATCTTGTAGCAATTCTTCTTCGGCTGATGACATGCCTTCAATATTAATAGAGACAATCGTTAACTGTGGTCCTGATAGGGCTCAAACATACATGTTTCTCGTATGAAAGTTTTGTTGGCATTATACGGTTGCCGAGGGATCGCCCCATTGCTTCTGGTAACGTTTCCAAATCACAATCTTTGGGGAGGCACCATTCATGATCCCCAAAAAAATGATGTTAATGATAATCCAAATGTATATAGTCTTGATTTAAGAATTTAAAAATAATAATACATGTAAGAACAGCAAAATTTTAAGCTACTAGTGTAGAAAATTATATTATGCTAATTAAACCATTCTTAAGGAAAGAATAGATGTAGGTAGACTAATTGCCCAAAGAGACCTGAGTGCCATATATGCACATGAAACCACATCAAATGTGATGATTGTGGTGGAATCACATGTATCTGGATTAATTGAATTCAAGGGGTGTTATATAAAATGTGACACAGAAAGTAAACACACTGGTCGAATAGTCATATATGTTACTGGAAAGCTTTCATATGAGGTGGTTAGGAGGAAACATGAACATTTAAAACGGACATTTACATAATGAACTTTGACTGAAACAGAAATATTTTGGAAATTGTCAAATATGTGAAACAATTTAAAAGTGTTAATTTGATATTATTACGATATTGGTGATAATATTTTGCAAATTTTTGTTGAATAAGTGATAGAAAGAGAAAGGAGTTTGAATGGCAAACCAGCGCCACCAGTAGGTAGATAAGAGGGAGGTTGTTAGGTTTTTCAGGGTTTTTTTTGTTTCTTTTGGGAAAATTTCAGTTAGTTTTCTTGGGAATATAACTTCAATTTTGGAGGGGCACGTCAGGTATCTATTAAATTTTGTAACTGCGTGATAAAATTTTATTCTCAGAACCGTGAGTTGTAATTTATTTCTAAAGTCAGTTTCTATATTTATTGAAGCTAAAAAGCAGATTTTTGCAGTTTTCAAGATAGTATTTGGCTTTGCATCAGTTTTGAACATTCGCGTGGAGTAGTATTCACAAAGTTCATATCTCAATTATTTATTTTCGGCTAAATTATTTAAGTTACGAAATTTTTTATAATAACTAAAGTTAACGTTTGCTATAAGATCTAGCAATTTACAAAGTTTCAGAGAGGGAGCATTACTTTTATTGTCAAGGTAAAAATTGGATGACCAAATTTTCAGACATGCTATTTGATGTATGATTAGCCTTCCAGAAGCTACCCATGTAAGGGTTGAAACCAATACTGGGGTTGAAGTATTGATTCTATCACTTAACTAACCTCAAACTTGCTTCCAGAACTGTCGAAATATTCACTATTCAAACTGTAAAAACCGTGTTTAAGCCTGGATGAATCAACTGTAAGAAATTACGGCCGCCATTTCCCTCATTATCCTCATGAAAGAAAGGTTAATATTCACTAACAAGAAATATGCGCTGTTTAAATAAAAAAATTCAATATATTATTCAAAGTCACATTATAAGTCAGAATTACAGTTGAAATTGGCTATCAGGCAAATCATTTCCTAAACTGCAAGTAATGAAGGGTAATAAAAATGACGGACCCCTGGTAGAACAAATTTCAAAGTCTCATTTTAAAATGCACAAGTCACGTGTTCTGAAAATTCATTATGTCTGCCAAAATAGTATGGTGGTTTTTGCCACTTCCGGGACTACCCAGATTGCCTCAGGCAGCCAAACACGGCTCCTTGAAGACCAGAGGCAGCTTCCCAGAAACTTAGGTAATCCCGAGGCCCCATATGGTGCAATAATATCTTATGGCAACATTCTGATACAATTGTACAAGCTAAACCGCATATAGACAAGCCTATGGTCTCTCAAAGACTAACTAACTGCTTCTGCGCGAGACTACATCTTGTCACGTGCATGTTCCCTGGACGACTCGGGGTGACTGCCTGAGCTAGCTGCTAGTGTGAACAAGGAAAGTTCTGGTACTCACGGACCGTGGGAAAGTCCTTAACTTCCATTTCAAATGGGTAGCTTCTGGAAGGCTAATTCTACTATTACTATTACTATTACTCCGCGATTCACTAAAAGTGTGTGGTGTAGGGTGCATTGCACCTATCCGGGAAGGTAATGGTTTGGAAAGGATATACGGGATATGGCAGGAGGCGCCCATGGGCTATTGTGGTGAACCATCCCAGCATTCGCATGGAGCGATCTGGGGAAATGGAAAACCCAGATCAGGATGGCCGGAGTACTTTATCGAAAGCTACTCCTGTCGGATTTTATGTTTAGTCGCCCTGTAAATTCTTTCTATTCCACTCCCTAATCGCTCGTGGAAAAAATGAGTACAGAAATGAATCGGTTCTGGCCCTGAGTTCGCTTATCTTATTTTTGCGGTCATTGTGGGATATGAATGTTGCTGGTAGCAATATTTGTTTACTTTCAATCCGAAATAAGTCAGTCGAGAATTTTTTAATTAGCTTCTGTCGAGAGCAACGGCTTCGGTATTCCAGGTCTTCCCAACCTAACTCCTTGAACATCGCACTTACGCTTTCCCTCCAACTATATATACCTGTCACGAATCGGGCGGCTCTTCTTTGGACCATCTCTAATGCCTCCATTAATCGCTTTTGATGGGGACCCCATACAGAGCAACAATATTCTAAGTGAGGCCGCACTAAAGACTTGTATGTAATCGCTTTAACGTCCGGAGTGGATTGTTTTAAATTATGACCTAGAAATCGAAGCATACGATTTGCTTTCGCAATTACATTCTCAATATGCTCATTCCACGACAAATTATTATGAATTGATTCCCCTAGGTATTTAGCGGAATCTACCATTCTAAGGACAGTGCCATTAATAGTATATTCGAATCTAAATGGTGTCACCTTTTTACTTACATGCATGACTTGGCACTTTTTTTGCGTGTAACTCCAACTGCCAATCTTTACACCATGCAATTATTTTCATAATATCGTCTTGTAACAAAGCGCAGTCGTCCTAGGTTGTGATTTCACAATAAATAATAGCATCATCGGCAAATAATTAATCTTTTCATCCCCCTTATAATGTCGCACAAATCATTAATGTATATGAGAAACAACAGAGGCCCTATCACGCTTCCCTGAGGAACCCCGGACCTCACTTAAGTAAGTGATGAACGCTCACCGTCGAGAACTACACACTGTGTTCTGCCCTCCAGGAAGTCTGCAACCCAGTCGCATATTTGTCTAGATATGCTGTAGCCACGAAGTTTCCTAAGTAACCTAGTGTGAGGCACAGTGTCGAAAGCTTTTTTAAAGTCTAATAGTACTAAATCAACCTGGGATTGCTCATCTATAATACGGCTCAAGTCGTGAATTAAAAGAGCAAGTTGTGTTTCGCAGCATCGGCCTTTTCTGAATCCATGTTGATTTGGGTTTAAAAGCTCACCTTCATCCAAAAACCGCATGACATTTGAATAGATGATGTGTTCTAAAATCCTGCAAAATATTGAGGTTAATGAGATCGGCCTATAATTTTGAGGATCATTAACATTCCCATTTTTAAACACTGGACTTACGATGGCGGTCTTCCATTTGGCTGGTATTTTTGCTCGATCCAAGGAGGCGGTAGATAATTTCATCAAATACGGCGCAATTTCCTTTGCGTACCTAGAGTAGAATTTTGTAGGAATACCGTCTGGTCCGGGAGCTTTATTGGGATTTACATTCATAAGCAGTTTAGTTATTCCCTCGACATCGAGAACGAGATCATTCATAATTTTGTTGGTACGATTGTTAAATATCGGAATCTCCTTCGAGTTTTCTGTCTTGAAAGCTTTTTTAAATACATTATTCAAAATTTTGGCTTTCTCGATGCTAGTTTCTGATCATTCCCCATTTTCATTAATCAACGATGGCATGACCTTACGAGAGCCTCTTATTAATTTGACATATGACCAGAACTTTTTTGGATTAGTAATCAGATCTTCGGATAAATTTCTGACTTGGAATTCTTTAAACGCATCACGCATTGCCTTACGCACTTCCGCTCACAACTGGACTAATTTAGCACGATTAGACGAGTCCCCCAACTTCTTTACCGTGGCATGTAAACGCCTTTGCTTCCTGAGCAACCGTTTCACTTTCCTATTGAACCACGGGAAGTTCTTACTAACCTTAATAAACTCCGTGGGAACAAATTGATTTAAGCTGGTCCATATTATTTTTTAAAAATCAAACCAAAGTTCCTCAACATTTGTATTTAGCGTGTACGTTTCAAAATTTTTCACCAAATGATCGACCATAAATGCATCGCTCTCCTTATCGAAACTATATACGAGTTTGTCTTTATCATGCTTCAAATTCAGCCTAGATTTTAAAGTTACCACAACCGCCTTGTGATCACTTATACCGTCTTCTATACAAACTGTATCTACAATATCCGGATTTTTAGTAAGAAAAAGATCCAAAATGGACGAGGAATCTTTAACGCTCCACGTTGGCTCTTCGACCATCTGTTCAAGAGAATTTTCTGTGAATGATTCTAGGAACGTTTTGGTTAGTAACTGTAAGCACCTTTGAATTTTGGTAAATTCTAGTTTTGCTTTGGCGGGACTTAGAAATTTCGAGAAGTACAGTTTTCAACTTTAAGGAATTTCCCTGTAATCTTGCTCACAGTTGTAACTTTCTATATAAATCATTTTAAAGTGTAATTATCATATTGGGAAACGTTTGGTTTAGGAGATATTTAGGTTTGTTCGTGTTTTGAAACACGCGATCGGAATAGT
>JARYHS010012032.1:0-13787 GCA_031002005.1 Vandiemenella viatica
TTCGTAATTGAATGCACACAGCTGCGCCACACCCCGGAAGCCCTTAATTATCGCTCCCTCGCAGCTGCAGCCCCACCCGGCGTCAGTTTGCAGCCATGTCCCGTCTAGTGATGTTGTTCTCTTCTGTCTACCAACTCAACGCTGGTGATACGAAAGTTTTGACGATAGGGTTATCGTCCAAACACCAGTTTGAACCTGTTGTTGTTCTGGAAAAAGTGGGACACAATAAAATTGTTTTAACATACGACGAATGGAACGTCCTGATCCAGGTATTGGACGTAGTGTCGAGTTATTCAACGCCGGCACTGACAGCATCCCACTTGGTGAGCACACTGTCTTTTGCCGAACGATTGCCGGGGTGAAGACTGTTTGTTTCCACCTCAATGACGATGCTGCCAGCGGCGTCTTCTTCGGCCAGTCTACATGGCGGAACTTCGTCGACGCGCAGCAAGCAGTGACTGCATCCTTGTCCAACAGGAAAAAGTGGAGCTTCAACGCATCAGCATACTACAAGGTGTTTGTGAGTGAATTGGCTGACAAAGTGTTGAGTGACTACTACACATGTACTGCCTCAGTGTCGAAGTTAATGGATATGCACATCAACAACGTTCATCCTATTCATGTGTCTTACAGTTCCACAATTGACTTTGTGCAATTAAGGAATGAAATAGTTGCATACAAAAATTTGATTGTACTTAATGATGGTTGCAGAATTGTAAACAGTAAAGAATAAAATCATTTTACCAGATTTTTCTTTTGTCATTTCACCTATCCTAATTAAATAATAAGATAGTATATATTTTATTTAAATCTTTTATTTCACCCACCATTGGGCAATAAAAAAAATACATTTTCAACAGCGCATATAGCGTTACAAAATAAATGTCCTTTACAAAGTTTTATCAAATTATTTTTCTTGAGTTCATGTAGAGGCGGGCATCCTAAATCTTCTATATTGTAGCAGACTAATCTTCTGAAACCAACGAGCCTTCGCCCGTCCTTTAACGTAAATAATGGAGTCATCTTCATTTGTGATTGCATGTAGAATAGTACATAGTTTGCTAAAGGTTAAGACGGGGATTCGAACCAGCGCCCTCCTGAATGCATGGTCAGAGCGTTACCACTCACCCACCACGCTCGGTACCTCCGCGAATGCTGCGTGAAACGGCAGGAGCTTTAGGGCGATTGTGGAAAACATTTCTCCAGCCCAGTACACAAGGAAGTTGAAAACATCAATTACTTCATGCTATGCTATCGCCTCATGTACATTTCATCTTAACATGAAAACCGCTGCTGACTATTAGGAAAATCTACGTTCTACTCATATCCGTCGACATCCGCATGTGGTAGTAACAAGTTCTAATATTTATATAATTTTAGTTCTTCTCTGTACTGTACTGTACTGTACTGGTAAGTTTTTTCTTTGTTTTCTCATTGCTGAAATATCACGCCATAAAATAGGCATATTCATAATTTAACTGTCCTTACAGCTAATGTGCAAAGTATACATTACATAACGTCTGTAAAACTGTTATTGACTGCTACGCCATGTTTATATCCCTTTCTAAGCATGAAGGTAGACAACTTTCCCACCTTCTACTAGTTATGCACTAACGTAATTGCTTTGAGGTTTAAAATTTATTCCTGAATGCATCTTTTTGTTGAATAAAAGCTGCTGAATATCTCACTTCTGCCAGAACAGAATTTTAGTAAATTTAAACGTAGGTAACCACTTTTCGCTGGAAATGGCAGCAAAGATCAACAAAGCACTTACGAGTATGGGTGGCTCTTTGTCGCTGAATCGGCAATGCATGTAGGGCTACACTGTAACCGACTTCAGCCGATTGTTCGCTCTGCCAGCACACTGCGACCGATTGTTATTTAGTTCTCAACAGATCGCGTTGCAAGATGGAAGAAATTGACGTTATTTAAATGTTGACTGAGAACTCTGTTCAGATTTAATATCATGTTTTGTTATGGAAAAAGTGAATGAGTAAACGACATTTGGTAACACAGCAATGACAAATACTACGAACTTACATTAACTCTATCCAAAGTATTTTCACAAGACGTTAACTCTCATTCAGAGGTCGCTTGTTCGTCGCCCGTCATGAAAGTGAAAAGTCCAGGATTCGAATCCCGGCTCAGCCTCGATTTTCAAAAGCCCTTAACATGACTTTCACATATGGCACAACTTGCGTTGTAATGTAGTTACACCATAACACTTCCGTTGTTCGGTTTCCAGTTTAAACTCTAGGTTCTCTACACCCTGTTAAGTTCAAGTAGGCTAGGTCGTATTTTGCACGACCTAAGAAGCCCGGTATTTTGCGCGCCGGTTATACGGATACAACGCGTTTGTATTTTTTCTACGCAGCAGCCGCTTACTGTGGGGCCCAAGCCACCTCAGCAAACACTTTTGGGTTGCCATGCATCAGTGACACCATGTGAATGTGAGTTGAAAACACCTAAACTGAATTTACTCTAACCAACTATAACAAACACTTTAACATTCTGTATTAACCTGACTTAACATAAGTTCTGCCTTCCTACTGATGGTTGTAGTTGTTATGGTGATTTCGGCGTTTGTACACACACACTGTCAACACCTTTCATCGATGATATTTGGGCTGTATGACTCAAGCATCTATTGGTATTATACTTTACACATCTTCATGATGGTAAGGTGATGTGTGTGTGTGTGTGTGTGTGTGTGTGCGTGTGGTGGGAGTTCTGCGGGTTAATCTGGAGATTGTCATGACAGCAGAAACATACACTTTCCGTCTTTTTGCCCAAATGATATACATTTCTGTAGTTAATGAAACTTGTGATATCGTCATCTTCAGCATGATTTGCTTAGTTCAGCTTCAATACTTTAGTGTGACTTTCGACAGGTATATCTGATGTACTACTCGAGTTGTCCGATGTCATATAGGGACCGTGAACAGAATGAGTTTCATTTATGATGATACACCGCATCATGCCGTGGGTTTTTCTATTTTGGTGGAGGCATTCAATACACATTGTATGGTATGATGCACAACTTCTAACCATGTAAACCGATGACATCTTTCGTATAGTGAAATTACATAATTGGGGTGAAGTTTTACCTGTTTTCACGATCTTAATCCACCAAAGTTACATATATATGAATAGTATTGTGATACATGCAGGTGTAGTTGTTATGTTGACCAGTGACTTCATTCAATGAGGAAATTAACATTTTTTTTTACTGATTTTTGTTATATATATGGCTATGTTTCATGATTTTATACATTTTGTATACTTTTTTAATGAAAATCATAGAAAAGTGTCGCATTCGTACTTATATTCATCAAATTTATGTCTTTTCGAGTGTCAAGGTCTATTACGTTTCGGTATTAAGGCTAGTGTGCAAGTAATGAAGTATCATACCACCACACGAACTCATTAACAAATAACTCGAAAAAAGGAATTTATTAATGGAAGGTGGACAAAATAAAACAAAGTGAATAATTTTCTGAGTGTATTATTCGCACTTTTCACATCCATGTAGTATCCAGGGTTATAATTCTTGTAATTTTGGGTATCTAAACTGAGGATTGGCGAATTCATAATGAAATCAGTATAGCCTCAGTGTAGAAAGGTCAACGAGATACTTCCCTACTCCGTTTTATGCAACTATTTAAAGAGCATTTTAAACCTACCATACTCTTTTTACCTGTAGGGATTCGTAGAGTTAAAGAATTTTATATATATTTATCTCGTAGACCGAATTTCTGTAGGTGCAAGCAAACATTATGAAACCGTTCAAACCAGCAGAACCGATGTTGATATGTGGACCCAGCATATCATACCGAATCACAGTCACATTCAGTCTATATCAGGCCTATGCACCAGATGTAATTCAGTCACACAGAGATATAAGAACAGCCATGACATCACCGAAAAAAAAAACAAAAAAAAACAATGATATGAGAAAAAAAAATCATCTCCAAATACATCATTTACATTCAGGTAGAAGATAGAACTTCAGTGTCGTAGTATAAGTTGTGAAATTTACAACTACCTATAGCAGACTGGCTGTGCAAGTGAGTTATGCGATCCACCAGTGGCTTAGTCAACTTGTCAATATTTGCAAATTGTATGTATGGAGCAATGCAATTTATGATGACGCCGCATGGGGAATCTGAAAACAATTATTGTGAACTAGTGGCATGGTTTCGGTATTCACTTTGTGTGTGTGACAAATTACTACTATTTTAGGAAATTCGCGGAATACTAATTTCGGTTTTCCATAGTTTCCTCAAATAACTCCATTGAGACATTTGACTCGTGTGCAACCAATTGTGAAGTTGTGGCACGCATTCGCTGTACCCGCGCAAATATCTGTATTTCAAGAATTTTACAGTCACCCCTCAACAAGAATGAGAAGTGGTAACTTAGGAGGGTCTATGAGTATACATCACTGACACAGGTATTCGAGCAGATAAACCTGTAGAACTCCCCACCACACACATCGCGTCACCATCCATGGCTACAGGAACAAACACCACTAAACGCGTTTTATTTTATTTTTTTGTCATTGTCGGAATGTCCACAGTGACTCTTGGCGATAAACGGCTATTTGTATGTCTAAACTACAACAGATACTAATTAACATGCGGACCGGGAATCGAACCCTCCATCTCCCACATGGCAGTCCCGAACGTTAACAAACCCACCCTCCAGGAGGAAAAAAAGTACCTCTGAAAGGAGGACGAATATATAGACCTGCAGTGAAATCACCTACCTGCCTATAAAGTTATATTGAATTGGATAAAAGCACATGCGATTCTTTTTTTATGGTTCTACGCCTTTAGAGGCGGGGGAAAGGACAGTGGACGAGGAACGGGAGGGAATTCTGCCATGGGAAAATGATGAAATTATCCCAGGCATTCGCCTCGCGTTATTTGGGGAAACCATGGAAACCCAAATCTGGATGCCTGGACGGGGATTTGAAACCGCACCCTCCCAAATGCTAGGTCAGATCTTTACCGATCACGATGCGTGATAGGACGGTGCAGGGAACGGGGTGGAATTCAGACATGGCCTTTTGAAGGAACCAACGCGATATTCAACTGAAGTACGGAGTAATGGCTAGTCTGGTCATTATGACCAGGGTTTTTTATTGCCTGCATATTCCGCACCTATCCTAGCCTACGATGAACTTAGCCGGGTGTAGAGAACCTACAGTTCAAACTGGAAACCAAACAACGGATGTGTTCTGGTGTAACTACATTACAACGCAAGTTGTGGCCAGATGTGAATGTCAGGTTAAGGGCTTTTGAAATCTCAGCTGAGACCGGGATTAGAATCCTGGACTTTTCACTTTCCCGTCAAATTGCTTAAGCACCAAATGCAGTAATTTCGCAAAAAAAAAGCATGGAATGCCTAAATTTCGATGTTCGGACAGGGATTCCAACCCACGTCCTCCCGAATGTGAAGCGACAACATTGCATCTCACACCACCATGCTCGTTATTGCCGTAGTCATTTCACGTGTTCAGTCCTGTCCTTAGGTAATGCTGTTACGACTGAGAACGGGGAAGGAATTCTGCCATGGAAAATGACGAAATTATCCCCAGGCATTCGCCTCGCGTTATTTGAAGAAACCATGGAAAACCCAAATCTGGATGCCTGGACGGGGATTCGAACCCGCACCCATCCCAAATGCTAGGTCAGATCTTTACCGATCACGATGCGTGATAGGACTGGTGCAAGGAACGGGGTGGAATTCAGGCATGGTCTTTTGAAGGAACCAACCCGATATTCAACTGAAGTACGGAGTAATGGCTAGTCTGGTCATTATGACCAGGGTTTTATTGCCTGCACATTCCGCACCTATCCTAGCCTACTTGAACTTAACAGGGTGTAGAGAACCTACAGTTTAAACTGGAAACCGAACAACGGAAGTGTTTATGGTGTAAACTACATTACAACGCAAGTTGTGCCATATGTGAAAGTCATGTTAAGGGCTTTTGAAAATCGAGGCTGAGCCGGGATTCGAATCCTGGACTTTTCACTTTCATGACGGGCGACGAACAAGCGACCTCTGAATGAGAGTTAACGTCTTGTGAAAATACTTTGGATAGAGTTAATGTAAGTTCGTAGTATTTGTCATTGCTGTGTTACCAAATGTCGTTTACTCATTCACTTTTTCCATAACAAAACATGATATTAAATCTGAACAGAGTTCTCAGTCAACATTTAAATAACGTCAATTTCTTCCATCTTGCAACGCGATCTGTTGAGAACTAAATAACAATCGGTCGCAGTGTGCTGGCAGAGCGAACAATCGGCCGAAGTCGGTTACAGTGTAGCCCTACATGCATTGCCGATTCAGCGACAAAGAGCCACCCATACTCGTAAGTGCTTTGTTGATCTTTGCTGCCATTTCCAGCGAAAAGTGGTTACCTACGTTAAATTTACTAAAATTCTGTCTGGCAGAAGTGAGATATTCAGCAGCTTTTATTCAACAAAAAGATGCATTCAGGAATAAAATTTTAAACCTCAAAGCAATTACGTTAGTGCATAACTAGTAGAAGGTGGGAAAGTTGTCTACCTTCATGCTTAGAAAGGGATATAAACATGGCGTAGCAGTCAATAACAGTTTTACAGACGTTATGTAATGTATACTTTGCACATTAAAGTAGCTGTAAGGACAGTTAAATTATGAATATGCCTATTTTATGGCGTGATATTTCAGCAATGAGAAAACAAAGAAAAACTTACCAGTACAGTACAGTACAGTACAGAGAAGAACTAAAATTATATAAATATTAGAACTTGTTACTACCACATGCGGATGTCGACGGATATGAGTAGAACGTAGATTTTCCTAATAGTCAGCAGCGGTTTTCATGTTAAGATGAAATGTACATGAGCGATAGCATAGCATGAAGTAATTGATGTTTTCAACTTCCTTGTGTACTGGGCTGGAGAAATGTTTTCACAATCGCCCTAAAGCTCCTGCCGTTTCACGCAGCATTCGCGGAGGTACCGAGCGTGGTGGGTGAGTGGTAACGCTCTGACCATGCATTCAGGAGGGCGCTGGTTCGAATCCCCGTCTTAACCTTTAGCAAACTATGTACTATTCTACATGCAATCACAAATGAAGATGACTCCATTATTTACGTTAAAGGACGGGCGAAGGCTCGTTGGTTTCAGAAGATTAGTCTGCTACAATATAGAAGATTTAGGATGCCCGCCTCTACATGAACTCAAGAAAAATAATTTGATAAAACTTTGTAAAGGACATTTATTTTGTAACGCTATATGCGCTGTTGAAAATGTATTTTTAATTGCCCAATGGTGGGTGAAATAAAAGATTTAAATAAAATATATACTATCTTATTATTTAATTAGGATAGGTGAAATGACACAAGAAAAATCTGGTAAAATATTTTATTCTTTACTGTTTACAATTCTGCAACTGTTCAGTCTGCCAGTAAAGGCCCCTGCCAGGCAGACCTCACACACAACGCGCCTGCACGCCGGGACACATATACGACTCCAAACAGGCGCAGAGGCATCCAAACAACCAGGAAAACAAATAGAATCATCTAGAGGCTAAGTGGGACTATTTCTTACAGAGGTCGCCGTACTACCACACAACGGAATTCCTGCGCCAGGCCGCCTATATAAGCGTAGCCGGCCGCTCCACCGCCAGTTCCGGCCTGACCGCGGAACCAGCTTCAACTACAGAAGACCACCGGAAGTTCGCGAGAAGTAGAAGCCGTCTCTCTCTACCCCGGATCAGGACCAGGCTAAATTTCTCGACGGTCATCCGCTAACTGTACCACATTTGTTATTGTTTACCAGTGTTTTGTGTACATAGTAATAAACCTCAAGGAACCATCAAGTGTTGTTCACTTCAGTGGTGACAAGGTTGGGATAAGAACTCTCGACCATCATGGCTACGCCAGCAGCACCTACGGAATGGCAACAGTTCCTCCAAGGACTTCTACATCAGTTCTTCGAATCTCAGAGACAACTGATTGCGGAAGTCAGGAATCTCCGCCAACCCACGGCCCCGCCTCCGTTCCCAGCATTCAACGACGACGTCGAAGAATGGGAGACCTACTAGAAGCGCATAAAACAACACTTCGCAATTCATCACATATCCAAAGAAGAAGACCAGCGTGCATATTTCCTTTCCTGGAACCAATCGAAGATGTATGTGTTGCTCACCAAACTTCAGCCACAAGACCCCGACACCCTCACCTTCACGACCATCTGTACGACACTGAATGCATACTACAGACGCCGGTACCATGTCGTCGCGGCCCGCGTCGAATTCTATCAATGCCGGAAGAAGCCCGATCAGACGTATCGCCAGTGGGCGGCCGAACTCCAAGGCCTTAGCAGAAAATCTAAGTTTCAAACTCGTTGTTCCCACGAATCCTACGCCGACGACATGGTGCGTGATCACATCATACAGGCTGCACCAGATGCCGCACTCCGGCATGACGCCCTCAAGTTAGAGGACCCATCCCTGGAGCAGGTCATCGAACTTGCCTACAAATTCGAAATATCTACGGCCGCAGATCGCCGCCTGGAGTCCTGGGCGGATGTGGCCGCAATCCGAACCGACGTAGAGGACACACAGGACGTCGCCGCCATCCAGAGCTCCCAGTCGCGCTCCTCCCGACACCACAACCGGGGACCGCTTCCTCAGAAGGACATCGAACCGGCCCGTTCCGGCAGGGGCACCAAGTCTCGGCAGCAGCAGCGGATCCCGCAGCGCCGACGCCGCAGCCCGCTCCGCCTACCCTCCTGCCCCGCCTGTTATTCAGCACATGAGAGGGAAAATTGTCCGGATCGTTGGGCTGAATGCTCACGTTGCGGCAAGGAAGGACACCTGGCGTCCGTCTGCCGCACCAACACCACCAATGCCAATCCCGGCTCTCGCCGCCCAGGGTCTTACCAAGACAGGTTGAGCGGCGCACCTATGGATATCAATCAGGTAGACACTTCCACAGCATCCAAACTTTTTATTGACGTTACGGTCAATGGCAAGCCCCTGCGCCTACAAGTCGACACAGGAGCAGCAGTCTCATTGCTTAATTATACTACTTATGTGCAAATTGGCTCGCCCCCCCTCTCGCCGGCCCCCAAGCGCCTCCTGACATACAACAAACAGGAAATAGCACTCCTGGGACAATTCACAGCAAACGTCATGTATAAGTCTGTACATCGTTCAGTCCCCTTTTTAGTAGTTAACAGTTCTCTCACAGCAGACTTATTTGGACTGGACGCTTTCCGCTTATTCGGATTTTCAATTGAGGATAACATACACCTCGTATCTCAGCATGTTCCTTTTCCTGAAGTGGACGCCCTTTGCACCGAGTTTCAGGACCTGTTCTCACCAGGCGTCGGCTGTGCAAAGGACTTCGAAGCATCACTCCAACTCCGGCCGGACGTACGGCCTCGATACTTCCGGGCACGCCAGGTACCCGTAGCGCTTCAACAACCACTTCAGGAAGAACTTCAACGTCTCCAAGACGAAGGGATCCTCCAGCCGGTGCGGTTCAGCCCCTGGGCCACGCCGTTGGTCATAGTTCAGAAGCCAGGACGCCGCTTACGTCTCTGTGGTGACTTTAAGACCACCGTCAACCCGCATCTGCTGGTAGACGACTATCCACTTCCGAGACCGGACGACCTCTTCCGTAAACTAGCAGGAGGTACCTACTTTACAAAAATTGACCTGGCAGAAGCATACCTTCAAATCCCTTTGGATATCCAGTCCCGACAATACACAGTCATCAACACTCCCTCTGGCCTCTTCCAACTCAACCGGCTCATGTTCGGCTTGGCCAGTGCTCCAGCGATTTTTCAACGGTATCTCGAACAACTTCTCCAGGATATTCCGGGATGCATCAACTATCTCGACGACATAGTCGTCACGGGACCCTCCGCTGCCGAACACATGACCAACCTCCGCCTACTCTTCCTCCGCCTCCGTGCAGCAGGATTGAAATGCAACCTTTCCAAGTGTCAATTTTTTCAACAATCCATTTCCTACCTGGGTCACATCATCGCTCAGGAAGGCATTTCCCCAGCATTTTCCTATGTGGACGCTATTTCCAACTTACCTCGGCCTCAGGATCTACATCAGTTGAAATCTTTTTTAGGCAAGATTTCATACTACAGAAAATTTATACCCTCAGCAGCACAAGTGGCAGCACCCCTGTACCACCTCTGTCGCAAGAATGTCCCGTTCCGTTGGACCCCAGCTTGCGAGACCGCATTCCACACCCTTAAACAGCAGCTCAAGTCCGCAGCATGCCTCATGCCATACACTCCAAACCTCCCCTTGATACTTGCCACAGATGCATCCGATTACGGTGTGGGGGCAGTTCTGTCTCATAAATTACCAGATGGCACGGAACGCCCCGTAGCTTACATCTCCAAAGCCCTATCGGCTGCTCAGCTTAAATATTCTCAAATCGATAGCTTTTTTTTTTTTAAATTCTTTTTTTATTTTTTTTTATCTGGGATTTCTTTTCATCTCATTACCGACCACAAGCCACTCCTATCACTATTTGATCCGTCCACACGTCTGCCTACCAAAACATCCCACCGCATCCAGCGTTGGGCACTATTCCTGTCCCAGTTCAGATATACCATGCATTTCCGTACCACCTCCAGGCATGCCAATGCAGACGCCTTATCCAGACTACCGCAGGGACCAGACCTTGCCTTCGACAAGTCGGAACTTCTGGTGTTCCAGATCGACGATGACATACAAGAAGCACTGAAGACATTTCCAGTCACGGCCTCAAAAGTCGCGGCAGCCACAGGGGAGGACCCCCTCCTCCGTGTCATCCGACACCACATCCAACACGGGTGGCAAACACGTTCCCCTCCACGCCATCATCAAGACCTCAAGTTCTACTACTCCATCCGCCACCAGCTCTCAGTAGTAGAGGGAGTGCTCCTCCGCACAGAACCAAATTCCACCCCGAGGGTCGTCGTTCCGAGATCCCTACAACCGACAATCCTCCAAACTCTCCACCAAGGACACTGGGGAATTGCCCGCACCAAATCCCTTGCCAGACGCCATGTATTCTGGATCGGCCTTACCACGGATGTCACGAAGATGGTGCGGCGCTGTACCATCTGTGCCCAACAACTGCCCCGCCCCCCTCAAAAGTTCCTTTCCTGGCCGGCACCGTCCGGACCCTGGGAACGCATTCACCTCGACTTCGCTGGCCCATTCCTAGGCCACCAGTGGCTCCTAGTGACGGATGCCTTTTCCCACTTCCCATATGTCGTCCGTTGCTCCACAATCACCACAGAGGTCACCATTTCAGCCCTCACGAAGATCTTTTCCATCGAAGGATTACCATACGCTATCGTCACAGATAACGGACCGCAATTTCGAAGTCGGGAATTCCTATCCTTCTGTACCGCCAACAATATCCAACACCTCCTCACCCCGCCCTTCCACCCCCAATCTAACGGGGAGGCGGAACGGCTAGTCAGAACATTCAAAACCCAAATGACCAAATACACCACAAGTCACAAACTCGAAGAGGCATTGACACTCTTCCTCAGTTCCTATCGAACCACTCCAGTGGGGGCCAAAAGCCCGGCGGAATTGCTGCATGGCCGCCAACCTCGCACTCTCCTCCATCTCCTCTTACCCCCGCCCAAAGTACAGGTACCTTCGGGCCCATTCCGTTTCACCCCGGGCTCCCTAGTCTGGGCCCGCGGGTTTGGCTCCCGGGCCGGTTGGCTTCCGGGGGTCATCCAGCGGCCCCGGGGCCGCCAACTGTTCGACGTCAGCCTGGATGGCCGGATAGTGCGACGCCATCGAAACCAACTACGTCCCCGCTACCCCACGGCACCGTCCTCTTCCACCACGGCACGGCCATCCACTTCTTCCTCTCCTTCCCTGCCACCTCCACCACTCCTGCCGTCTAACCGTTGCTCAGGGACAGTTACAGCGCCACCAACGACGCCACAACCTGTCGGTCGCTCCGACACCCTTCAGCCGCAGCCTCTCGACCACCTGCGGGGACCATCTTCAGCGCCCCCCGTACAGCCCCCGGCCATCGACGCCGACGAACCGATGCCGTTAGCTCCACAAGTACCTCCACCACAACCTGCACCACGACGCAGGTCGGCACGCATCGCCAGGGGAACAGCTCCGTACTCCCCTGGAGGTAGCCTTCATAGTCTGCTCCAGGGCGCCGCGGCAGACGACCTCGCAGACGTCGCAGACATCGCTTCCCCCCCCCCCCCCGGGAGGGAGGTATGTTCAGTCTGCCAGTAAAGGCCCCTGCCAGGCAGACCTCACACACAACGCGCCTGCACGCCGGGATACATATACGACTCCAAACAGGCGCAGAGACATCAAAACAAACCAGGAAAACAAATAGAATCATCTAGAAGCTAAGTGGGACTATTTCTTACAGAGGTCGCCGTACTACCACACAACGGAATTCCTGCGCCAGGCCGCCTATATAAGCGTAGCCGGCCGCTCCACCGCCAGTTCCGGCCTGACCGCGGAACCAGCTTCAACTACAGAAGACCACCGGAAGTTCGCGAGAAGTAGAAGCCGTCTCTCTCTACCCCGGATCAGGACCAGGCTAAATTTCTCGACGGTCATCCGCTAACTGTACCACATTTGTTATTGTTTACCAGTGTTTTGTGTACATAGTAATAAACCTCAAGGAACCATCAAGTGTTGTTCACTTCAGCAACCATCATTAAGTACAATCAAATTTTTGTATGCAACTATTTCATTCCTTAATTGCACAAAGTCAATTGTGGAACTGTAAGACACATGAATAGGATGAACGTTGTTGATGTGCATATCCATTAACTTCGACACTGTGGCAGTACATGTGTAGTAGTCCTCAACACTTGTCAGCCAATTCACTCACAAACACCTTGTAGTATGCTGATGCGTTGAAGCTCCACTTTTTCCTGTTGGACAAGGATGCAGTCACTGCTGGCTGCGCGTCGACGAAGTTCCGCCATGTAGACTGGCCGAAGAAGACGCGCTGGCAGCATCGTCATTGAGGTGGAAACAAACAGTCTTCACCCGGCAATCGTTCGGCAAAAGACAGTGTGCTCACCAAGTGGGATGCTGTCAGTGCCGGCGTTGAATAACTCGGACACTACGTCCAATACCTGGATCAGGACGTTCCATTCGTCGTATGTTAAAACAATTTTTATGTGTCCCACTTTTTCCAGAACAACAACAGGTTCAAACTGGTGTTTGGACGATAACACTATCGTCAAACGTTTCGTATCACCAGCGTTGAGTTGGTAGACAGAAGAGAACAACATCACTAGACGGGACATGGCTACAAACTGACGCCGGGTGGGGCTGCAGCTGCGAGGGAGCGATAATTAAGGGCTTCCGGGGTGTGGCGCAGCTGTGTGCATTCAATTACGAACCCGCATCCAGCAGCTGCGAGGGGAGCGATAATTCGAGTGTGGCGCAGCTGTGTGCATTCAATTACGAACCCGCATCCAGCAGCTGCGAGGGGAGCGATAATTAGGGTGTGGCGCAGCTGTGCTCATTCAATTACGAACCCGCATCCTGCGAGGGGAGCGATAATTAGGGTGTGGCGCAGCTGTGCGCATTCAATTACGAACCCGCATCCTGCAGCTGCGAAGGGAGCGATAATTCGGGTGTGGCGCAGCTGTGCGCATTCAATTACGAACCCGCATTCAATAAACTCCCCTAGTTCCTCGGCTCCCCTCCGCTCCAAGGCGTGAGTCAATTAACATTAATTAAAATCAATTAAGGCT
>JARYHS010012034.1:0-22998 GCA_031002005.1 Vandiemenella viatica
ATCTACCATTCACCTTATTCATTGCTATTTTTTCGACTCAACACGTTGTCAAAGAGGATAAAAGTACGTTTTGTGCCACAGGAAACCAGCTTGGCGCATGAAATTTCATATTGTAAATCTTATTTTCGAGCAAGGCAAAATAAAAGTTTCTTCGGGAAAAATTATGCAGTCACGTGGTACGCCGTTAAAATTCATGATATCCTCTGTGATCGATGAGGAAGCGAGTGCTCCTGGCATGATGCAGTCCCGCGGATCGCAGATGAAGCCTAGGCTGCCTGATATTGAACAACACCATACAGAACGAGTGATACTTTTGTTGTACTTTTATATAACTGAAAGCGCCTCTATTTCTTTTACCGATCTAAGGATGGTAATACATCTCTTTTAAGAGTAATCGATTTTGAAGCTAGAATTGCCATTCAAACAGATGAGAAATTCTGTTGGCAATAACATATCATAATACTAGAGACCAGATTATATGCAAAACAACAAGTTAGAAATATAAATGCAAATATGCTTGAAAAATGCTTAAAGTATGCATGAAAAGTGTTAAATAGTGTAAAATATGCAACATTGTCTTCTTCTTCTTTCGTATCACCCTCTTTGTAGTACGAAGAATCAGTCTCTTCTTTGCATGCTGTTCCTTCCTTTGCTCCCAGTATTTCTTCATCCTCACGGATCTCCTTTTTCTCTCTTCTTCCGAGATGATGGGTTTTGACTTTATTTTAGATTTTTCTTGGAATCTTATCTTTTCATCTTTAAATCTTATCTGCACTGTTCTATCAAGTAATGACATTTCTGTTATTTTTAATTCTCTTGGGTCTTTTCCAATTTCTGTGAACCAATTATGCTTAGTTATGCGGTTCCGGAAATAATCAAAAATTTGTTAGGTTAGTCTACCATAGTTCATTCTGAGAAGATGTACCTACGTAGAAATTTAGTCTCCTTTTTGCGCATAGTATCTGAGAGTTTTCAATTTTTTTGTAGAGAGTTTCATTCTTGATGTATAGTATTTTATTATCTTGAAATTTTGTTCCTATGATTTTTCTTAAAATTTTTCTTTCTTTTAATTCCAGATGTTCTATCCGCCCTATGCGAATCATGGTCAGATTTTCTGCTGCGTACAATGCTATCGGCTTTACCACTGTTTTGTAATGCTTAATTTTGGACACCCACGAAAGGGATTTCTTGTTGTATATCTCTCTTCTCAATTGGAAGGCGAATTCAAGTTTATTTTTTCTGGATTCTATTGCCTTGTGTTCTGTTAGATTCCAACTAATCCATTCCCCCAGATATTTAAATTCTTTCACTATTTCTAATTTTTGTTCTTGAAGTTTTAAATATTTATTTACGTGTTTTATGTTTGACATAATTTTTGTTTTTTTTTCAAAGGAAATTTTAAGACCTATTTTAGCTGCTTGTTTCTTTAATTCAAAGATTTGTTCTTTTGCTTCATCCATTGTTTCAGCCAACAGGGCCATATCATCCGCAAAGGTAATGCACTTGATTTTTATATTCTTCTTTTTGCAACCCTGTCTTATTACACTTTTTATATTCTTATTCTGTTCTCTTATCACTTTCCCAAGTGCACAATTAAACAATAATGGTGAAAGTCCATTCCCTTGTATTATCCCTGTTTTTATTTCAAATGGATCTGATACTTCACCCATAAATTTAGCTCTTGAAAACGTGTTCGTAATAGTGGCGTTTATTATGTTAGTTGTTTTCTTACCCAATCCTAGTTCTTCTAGTACTGATATTAGAGATTCACTATCAATCGAATCATACGCTTTCGTGAAATCAATAAAGGAAATTACATATATCTTTGCCCTTAATTTTTGAAAGAACGCTGTCTGTCACTGATCTGTTAGTTCTCAAAATTTCATATTTTATTTACTCGAAATAGTATGCTACATCCGTCTTAACGGCACACAGTATTCCTTGTCAAATTTAGCTGTAGTCAGACATACAGGACATTTATAATCTATATATATAAAGATAAATGTATGTATGTTTGTTTGTTTGTTCTTCATCGAAATCCACAGTTTTCATCCGATCTAGATGAAACTTTGGACACTTAGACTTTGAAACAAGGATAAAGGTATTGTCTACATTTGGTTGAAAGAATTTCTGTATAAATAATACATGTTGTCTTAAAATTTCGAAAAATTACTGACGGCGATAAACAGACGCGTGGGATGTGTAGGTCTCTGTACTGTCTTTCCATATAGCGATCTGGTAGCTCAGTGGTTAAAGCGCTTGCTTACTGCTGTTTGGATCGTCGTCTCCGGTTCAAATCTCCGTGCAGGCGAAGATTTTTAAAAATTTTTTTTTGTCGTAAGAGTCACACCGGGACCGTCGGTTATTGGGATTGAATGTTCGCAGTTCGCATCGAGCCGCCGTCGTGTACGGTTGCTCGATACTTCCTCAAGCGAGGTTCAGTGAGTGTATCAGTGATAGCTTTGCTTGTGCGTTAAGATAGTGAAAATGGAATCGACGATACGTAAGAATACATTGAAATTCGCGTTCGACGCAAAGGAGACAAGACCACGTGCTTATGACTTCCACGAATGGCTGTACGAAAAATTCAACTTAACAGACACGGACGTATATGGAATCCAAATGGACTTCTTGACCTATGCTGTATACGTTAAAATGACAAATGACAACTTGTGCAATTCGATCGTAGAGAAAACTGGAGGAAAAGCCGACTACCAGAACCCAGATGGAACCGTAAGTACCGTATATATTAGCCATGCAGGGCTGGGGCTACGATCAGTAAGAGTATTCAATGTACCATTTGAAATTAGTAATGCTAGTGTAACGGCAGCAATCCGGAACTATGGTGACATAATAACGACGACGGACGAAAAATGGAGTTCTAAGTTCAGATTCCAAGCAAACAATGGAATACGGTGCGTGAAAATTGATCTAAAAAAACATATTCCTTCCTATATAACAATACAGGGTTTTAAAGCATTAATCATATATGAAGGACAGCCGCGCACATGCTCAATCTGCAATGAACCAGGACATCTAAGATCTGAATGTACAAAACGACGCCCAGTGCAACTTCCAAGACACAAATTGGCAACAACTGCTGCTAATATAACAGAAAATGCAACACTATCAGTGATCAATAAGGAAGACAACACGACATATGCAGAAGTCACGGCACAACAAGACAATGGTGTAAACACACATCGCGTAATAACATCAGGAAGTGAGAAGCACACGGAAATGATGGACAACGCGGAATACACGGCGATGGACGTCGAGGACAACCCGGAACAGCCCAACGGGAAACAGGAAAAAAGATCTGAAGAACTCGAACAAGAAGAAGAGGAAAAGGAAGAACCTGAACAGAAAGGACAACAACAAATAATTGAAGAGGAGAGTATCACAGACAATCTCACAGAGATAGAAATATATACAAACAAAACCACTAGTCACCAGGCAGAAGAAGAGCAAGAAATAAAACAACCTAATGCGATGCACACGGTGGCAACCAATAACAAAGTTGAAGAAGAAATCTGGGAGAAAAGAATAACGAGACAATCTATCAGAAGTGTAAATAAGGATGGCCCCAATAGTACAAGTCAAAACGCAGCCAAAAAACGCCGAGCCTCGGCGAACGAAATGAAACCAACGCTAAACCAATTAAAAGAATAGCAGAGAAAGTTGAAAGAATGACAAATCCAGCCAAACCAATACAAGAAGAAGACGAAGCAACGAAAGCGAGAATGGAAAAACAAGAAACACCGAAATACGCCTACTATCAAAAGAAAGGGGAAGAAGAAGAAGTACAAAAACCAAGTGGTACAGAAAGCTGGTACGATGAAGTAATGAAAGGCTCTGATGAAACGGACAATAAACAATGACATCCAATCAAAGTTACAGCATCGCAACGATAAACACGAACCGAATAATTACGCCTTTCAAAATAAAATGTCTAGCGGATTACATAAACAAAACAGCATAGACATAGCAATGTTGCAGGAAGTAACCCTTATGGAATTAAACTATACCTGGCTACGACGCAATAATAAACTACTCCAAAGAAACAAATACAGGAACAGCTTTCATGATCAGAGAAGGAATTGAGGCAAAAGATACAGAAAGACTAACAAACGGTAGGGGCATTGCAATCACAATAAACAACACCCGAATAATCAATATATATGCTCCATCAGGCAATAATAACAGAGCCCTAAGATCCCAATTTTTCAAAACAGAGCTCCCTTACCTGCTGCGGTAACACCAACAGCGCAATAATTATGGGAGGTGACTTCAACTGCGTACTAAACGAAAAAGACCAAACGCCAAATTCAATGGGTGCCGGGAGATGGCAAAACCTCATTCAAGGAATGGATTTACACGACTCATGGGAATGCATTCATGGAAACAAAATAGCGTATACATACATTTCAAGTGTCTCAGCAAGTCGACTGGACCGAATCTACGTAACAGATACTCTCCGCACCAAAACAACAAGTGCAAAACATCCTCCCCCTGAGCTTCTCGGATCACAGCAGTATGCAATGCACTGTCAACATGCAGAGACAAACCTGTTAATAGAGGCAAAGGTTACTGGAAATGTAATATCTCCATGCTAGAAGACCCGGCGCTGGATGAAGAAATAAAAAAAGTTTGGGCTGAATGTCTAAAAAATTGCAAAAATTATAAAAACTCGCTCACGTGGTGGGTTCGAACATGTAAAACCGAAACTAAAACGGACCCTAATCTCTTATGGAACTGAAAGAACTATTGGTTAAAGAACACAATAGAATATTACTACAGATGCATCAGAGAATTATATCTAAATCCCACCTTAACTGTCAACACAAGCACAAAAATTAAAAAATACAAAGCAAGATCCTATCACTACAAAACAAACAAGTCAATAAACTCTTGATAACATCAAAACCGGCAGACATTGCTTCAAAAGAACTGCAGCCTTATATCACCTAATACGAAGCACAAAAAGCGAGGAAAAAAACATTAATTACCAACATAATTAAGGAAAATGGTGAACGCATTCAGAACGGAAGAGATATAGTTAAAGAAATTACAGAACATTACAAAAAAATCTTTCAGTCAACAACCACCAACAAGGAGGCCATCACGAGGTTATTATCTAACTCAAGAAACAAAGCAAGTGCACAAGATGCTGCCACGCTAACAAGGATTTTTGATCATGATGAAATTCAAATATCGATTAATAAAGCAGCAAGAGGAAAATCCCCAGGGCCGGATGGACTACCCATTGAATTCTACATGCGACATTGGCCAATGCTACGTAATAAGTTCTCAGAGGTCCTTAACAATATGGACCGAGGCAAACCTACCCTCAGCCTTTGCAGAAGGTATCATAGTACTTGTACCCAAGGGAAATTCAAATCAAACGTATCGATGAAATACGCCAATAACGTTGCTAAATACGGACTTCAAAAATTCTAACAAGAATCTTCAAAACAGACTGGAACCCCTTTGGAGAAAATCCTGGGATCTCACCAAGCCAGTGCCATACCAGGACGTAGCATCCTGAAATCCGTATGCGAATATCGCGACATCATCAGCATAACCGCAGAAAAAACGCACACCAGCAGCACTGCTATTTCTTGACTTTGAAAAAAGCATTTGATCGATTGATCACAATTACCTGTTAGAGATCATGCATCAAAAAGGCTTAGGCACCCCTTTCGTTGATGTAATAAAGAAGATCATTACAAATACACACTCGAGCTCCTCATAACGGACACCTGTCAGCGCCTATCAAGATACAAAGATCGTAAGGCAAGGATGCCCACTATCAAATGATTCTATATGCAATCGCAACCGATCCACTCCTCGCGGAAATGTCACCAAAAAACTTAACCAGGCATAAATCTGAACGGGGTACAAATTTACTTGTAGAGCATATGCTGACGATATTTGCATAAACCAAACTTCAACGGAAGACATCGAAAACACGCGGGAATCATCATTACATTCATGGATGCAACAGGAGCCAACTCAACCTAAAGAAAACAGCACTACTACCAATAAGTAAGGGGGGTGATCCAAGCACCAACAAACACCTGGTATGAGCAAGTACAGGAACACAAGACATTAGGGATTACTTTTCAGAAGAAATATTGTCAAAACAATAACCAAAAAACTGCGCATACATTAAATAAATCAGGGCAGTCATAAATATCCATAAGTGATAGGGACTTAGGATACAATACAGAAGGCTAAAATTGTACAAGTGTCTATATTGAGGCAAAATGGTTTACATCGCCCAAGTCCTACCTATACCCGATTCAATAGCAGAATCGGATACAGAATCTGCTAGGATGGTATGCAAGCAGGGGTAAAATCTTTAAAGTATCATTCAAAACAATGACCTTACCTTTAAATAAAGGAGGGATAGGTATGATCAGTGTACGTGAAAGATGCTGTGCTTTATTCGTTAAAAGAACCATAACGACAGCGATGAATGACCCAAATGGTCCAACAAATATTCTAATAAACCAAACCAAACCAGTATCTGATGAAATACCATTCAATATGGCAGAAATAAAGTACACCCTCCCGCATATGAGAAAATTCCACCTCGAAACAATCTATGCAAGAACCAAAGGATACACATTGCATAACAAGACAACCAAAGAAATTTACAAAATAATAAATGCATCATGTCACAAAAACAAAATCGAAGGTAAAAATCCACAGTTCCCCTGGCGCAAACATCTGGAAAAATATAACTAATAAAACCCTAAGCTCTAAAACACAATCACTGTGGTACGACGTGGTAAACGAAAACATCCCAACCAACAGAAGACTTTATGAAATACATTTATCACCGACTGACAGATGCACAAAATGCGGAAATACCGACTCACTGAAGCACAGAATCACATGTGACGAAAACCAGAGAATATGGACTTGGGCCAGGCGAAGAATAGCCTTCCTAGACAGAACTTCCCCTCTAACAGTGAGTATCCAGGAAATATTGAAACCAGACAAATCGAGATATCCCGAAACGAAACATAATACTGTACAGTGGATACTGGGCAACACCTTAGCTTACATCCTAAAAAACCGAGAAAACTACCTATTACGAGTATATAGCTCACATGAATATTTTATATTACGAAACAATCCAAAATCAAAACTATAAAAAAGATTTTGCACGAATGCTCGATATAATAATGACGGAAACTTTTCCGTGACAATAATCAAACCAGACAAAACTACTCATACAACCCTCAAAGAACAAAATAAAGGCTCACTGAATAAAAGAAAATAAGATAACGTGAACTGCGCCAAATGAATCAATTAAAAGGCAAACAAAACCATTGTACCTACCTCAGAACAACAGGAAGGATCAAGAAACACAAGAATAGCCAGCCACACATAGAAAGCCGGAATTTTAAAAGTTAATGTAATAAAACCAAATAAATGACGATAATCCAAACAAACACAACGCAAAGGACCTGAGAATGTCCAAGAAGGTGATAATACTACTGATAAATACACTATAAAAAAAAAGGTGAAAGAACACCCTAAAAAAGAAATAAAAAAAATAAAAAAAAAAAGTGGTTAAAGCGCTTGCTTACTGCTGTTTGGATCGTCGTCTCCGGTTCAAATCTCCGTGCAGGCGAAGATTTTTAAAAATTTTTTTTTGTCGTAAGAGTCACACCGGGACCGTCGGTTATTGGGATTGAATGTTAAACTGTAGATACCACAAATTTAGGGGTTCAATGCGAGGCAAATCGTAGGTAGTCTTGCAAGTCTGTAGGTGTACTCTTTTTTACGTTATAATGATCCTTCAGGGGTTGTTCGCAGTCAGTGTGTGTGTGATCTGCAGTAATAATACCATAAATGCGGAAGTAAGTCTCTGCCTTTTTGTTACGTTTTGATGACAAATTAAATATACCGATAGTGATGGAATTTGACAAGAAAATCTGTAGGAAAAGGCACAGGTCATTTTTTCCGGTATGATTAACAGTTGTAGTCACAATATTTTGAGAACTTACCGAACGATGACAAAAATATGTTGGAAACTGATTCTCTTTAAGAGACTGGTCCGACGGTAGAATGATATAGTGATAGCTTTCCTGTCATGTTATGCCGACTCGGTGTTGTCTGGGACCAATCCTTCATTACCAACAACTTTCAATATTCAATTCTGGCAAAGAAATTCTTAATCCACGCGTACGAAGAAGCGGGTATCAGCTAGGATTAGAATAAATTCCAATAATTTCTGTTGTTATGTTGTCGATCTGACAAGGCGTCAGTAATGTTTTCTCGCTCCGCCGCTCGCCTCATGATGTAAATCCATCGCTCCGGGGCGGCGAATCCACTGCTTGTGTAAGCTCCAGATAATGCCTTCTGTTGCCATGGCAACGCGTGCTTCCGAGCCTCCCGTGTGTATTTCACGCCATCGGCGACTAATTTACCGGCAATAATCCGCAAGCTTGCGAAGCGGCTTCGGAAGCCGGATCGGATATCGGGGCCTCGGGTGGCGAAGACCGCTGGTATTTCAGCGGGTATTCGATTCCGTGGCTGAACACGTGTGTCTAAACTACAGCCATACTTATCGTCAGTCGTTGGATACGATTTAAAGATAGTATGTTGGCTCCGAGTTTGGTCTCAAACATTGCTGTAGGCAGGGAAAAAATGGACACTGTAATGGTCCAAATTAGATTTAGACTATTAGAACCAATAATAAGGCCAATTTGTATTTATAACTTTATCTACTATATAATTTCGTGAGGTCACCCACTCTCCTCGATAGCTATTGGCTGGAGAACGGTGTCACGTGTGAGCCTTCGCTCAGAAAACAACGATTAGAGATACCATTAGAAGGAATTCGTGGTTATGTCTACAATTTAATAACCAAGCAACTGCTACCAAATTAATTGGCATGATATATTCATTAAGTTTCATAGCGTTTCATAGTTAAAAAATTTTAATAAATTTTGCGGCTGAAAAAACTTCGATCTCCTTTTCAGTAACATGTAACTAATTAAAGCAACTTAAACAAATTTGAAAAAAAATTAATAACTCATAGTCTGTACTGTAACCACGAATCTCAATTGTTATTTCGGCTTAGGATAAATTTCAGTTTTATTACAACTTTCACTAATGTAGTTGCTTGACCAAAATTTATGCATTACAGTTTATTTGCTTACCAATACTAGTAGATTAAATATAAAAATAGGATCGGATGCAATAGGAGAAGTAAGCGAATTCTGTTACTTGGGAAGTAAATTTACAAACCGATGGCCGAAGCAGGAATGATGTTAAAAGCAGAACAGCAATAGCAAAAAGAGCCTTCACGAAAAAGAGAAACCTTTTAGTTTCAAATATTGATGTAGGAATTAGAAAGAACTTCTTAAAACTCTATGTGTGGTAGCGAAACGTGGACTTTAGGAATACCGGAAATAAAGAAAATTGAAGCATTTGAAATGTGGTGCTACAGAAGAATGCTGAAAATTAAGTGGACAGAAAAAGTAAGAAATGAACGAGTTTTGGAAATGATGGGTGAGAAAGGAAGTTTGTGGAAGAAGCTTACGGAAAGAAGAGATAGCCTGGTAGGTCATATTTTGATACATGCAGGATTGGTTAATTTGTTAGTGGAGGGAACAGTTGAAGGTAAGAACTGTAGAGGAAGACAGAGATTAGAATATATGAAGCAGATAATTGAGGACGTGGGTTGTAAGGGGTATGTAGAAATGAAGAGGTTACCACAGGATAGGAAAGGATGGAGGATTGCATCAAACCAGTCGAAAGACTGACGACAGGAAAAAAAAAGCATTTTACTTACCACTTTCGTTATTGGTCTTTATTCATGTGAGTTATTAGGTTATTTTAAGCGAACACCAGACCAAATACGCAACCGAATCAACTATTCTGGCAACTGTTTCATGTGTATTAAGTTCTCTGGCCGTCACAGATACTAATAAAATGATTACATTATTAGTGTTTTCCCACTCTCAATTAAAAATATATAAATAAAAACGTAATTATTTCGAAGCAAACAGGATTTTTTAAATATTTTTACAAAGTGAACTTTAAGGGTCAAATACAAGTCAAGTATGTAATTAAGCAAGCTCGTGTTATAATAATTGCGCTCCTTTTTCTTTACTTACTATATGGCATCTCGTCTGTCACGGAACGCCACGTATAATCTTTGCACTTTTTACTAACCTTCTTGGTAGTGTATAAAGTGCCAATACTTCTTCTTTATTCCACCAAAAGAATAAAAATAACAATCAAAACATCCACTTGGCTTTTTTATTTTAATTTACATTAATAATTGCATCCTTCTGTGTACAGATACAACTCGCAGTTATTTTCTCTGTGTACCTCTCTGCATACCGCTTTCATCTCTTCTCCTTGCCCAAAGATCTTTCTGTACTGTCCAGAGATTTTCATGTACTTTATTTATCTATTTATTATTTATTTATTTATTTGCCCTTTGGTCTGAGACCATTTAGCCAGCATTATACATTAATGTTTGTTTGTTATTTTCTTCTTACAGAGTATTGGAGGCTTCAAATCGTCAGTTCTGTGTCTTGAAGGAAGCGAACTATTGCCTTGTAGATTTGGACATTTTTTGATTGAAGAATTGTGGTAACACTCGCAGGGAATTTGACTGAAAGCTGTTCGAGGCGCCTGTAGAAACGTTTTCGTTGTGATTGAAACCGTGAACAGGAGAGAATGATGTGATTGAGGTCTGAAATTTCTTGGTCTAAGGTGCATATAGGTCTTTCTATTATATGAAGGCGGCATAAGTGGTGAGGATAACAACCATGTCCTAGCCTCATTCTAATGATTGTTGTTGCGTGTCTTCTTGCAATATTGTGCTCTGCGAACCAGGGTGTCTTCGGTATTGTAGGTTGTACTGCTGAGTAGTGTTTTCCTCTTAGTAGCTGCGTCCGGGACCAGTCTTCATTCCAACTGAGGTATGCCTTCCTAGAGACTAGTGGGATGAAATCCCTCCAAGGTAGCTGAATGCCTGCAAAGTGCCCTTCGTTGATGCTCTGTTTCGCTAGCTGGTCGACGATTTCATTGTGCATTATTCCTATATGACCTTTAATCCAGAGAAAATGTAGTTGTATGCCAACTGAAGAAGCTTCTGAAGCTAATCTTATTATTTCATACAGGTATTGATGCATTTTGTTACTCCATACTGGGTTCTGTAATTTCTGGAGAGCGCTCTTAGCGTCAGTAAGTATTAAGATCCTTGGAAAGTGCTTGTCTAGTCCGTACTTGATAGCTGCGCACATGGCTATAGTTTCCGCTGTGTAAATTGACGTCTCTGCAGGTAGTAATGTTTGTCCGTACTCGTTAGTATGTGGGCAATAATAAGCGTATCCTGCACCTTCCGTAGTTTTAGAGCCGTCGCTGTAAATATGGATGTAGTTGGGCCAAGTTTTGTTCAAGAAGTGTGAAATTGCTGTATTGATGTTGTTACTCCGGATGATATTTTCTGGTAGATAATATATTTGTAGTTTCAGGAACTGAAATTCGTATGGATACAGGAAGCCTGGAATAATGCGGCTTTTTAATACGAGTGGTTTAATCTTTTCATATTCCTTGTATCCTTTTGATAGTAGAGGCACTCTTTTCGCTGGTAGTGGTCCGTTCATTGTGAGTATTCTGTTCATTACTGACAGCTTCTTTAGTAAAGGATGTTCCTTTATAGCAAAGATGCGAATGAGGTATTTGTTTGTAAGAAGTTCCCGGCGTATAGAAAGGGGCATTTCCGTTGCTTCTATCAGAAGAGCATTGGTAGGACTAGACCTCATTGCTCCTAGGCATAATCTTATGGCCCTATGTTGAGCCCTGTCCAGTTTTTCCAAGACGTATTTTGGCGCGTTTCCGAACAGGGTGCTTCCATAATCTATTACTGGACGGATTAAGGATCGGTACAAGATTAGTAGAGTAGAAGGATCTGCTCCCCACCATGTTCCTGTGATGGATCGGAGTATGTTCAGCGCTTTTCCAACCTTCTGTAATATATAGTTTATATGGCGGCTCCATGTTAGTTTGCTGTCCAGATATAGGCCCAGAAGTTTAGCCGACGCTTCCATTGGGAAGATATATGGTCCCAGCCGTATGGTGCGTTCTCCGAATGTGCAGCGCTTCCTTGTGAACACCACGACAGTTGATTTAGGTGCTGAGAGTGTAAGTCCACACTCAGATGTCCATACAGATAAAGTTATTGCAGCATCCGATAGCCATTGATAGGTTAAATACAAGGAGGGAGACATGGTATATATGCATATGTCATCAGCGTACTGTAATACTTTTATATGCGTGCTAAAGATTTTTTCCAGATTGGCGGTATATATGGCATATAATAGCGGACTGAGGATTGATCCTTGGGGTAGGCCCTTCGATAGTGTTCTAGGTCCGAAAAAGGTATTATCTTGCTTTCGTATATATATGGTACGTTGACGAACCAGATTGTAGATATTTTGGCAGTACTGCGCTGGGATGCCAATTTCTTTTAGCTTATTGAGCAGTACTGTTGGCACCACATTGTCATAGGCTCCTGAAATATCTAGGAATATGGCTGTTAAGTATCCCTTTTGAGTGAATACCTTCTCTATATCTGCAGTTAGAAGACTGAGGTTGTCTATCGTACTATGTGCCTTCCTGAATCCAAACTGAGTCCTGGGTAATAGATTATTGTGTTCCAGCCACCACTCTAATCGTTGTTTCACTAGTCGTTCAAATGTTTTGGCGATGCAAGAAGACAAAGTTATCGGTCGGTAGGACTTGCATCGTTAGGGTTTTTCCCCTGCTTTGGGATGGGTACGATGATGTGTGTAGTCCAATCTTCAGGAAAATTTCCTGTAATCCAAATTTCGTTGAAAAGTTGAAGGAGAAGTTGTTTTGCGTTATTTGGCAAATTAGCGAGAATGCTGTAGTGAATTCCGTCGATCCCTGGAGCTGTGTTTGATGCTTTTTTGAGGGCTCTTTCTAGCTCGTTTTGTCTGAAGGGCCGCATGAGATACGTCTGATTCTCACCTGTAGAAGTCGATTGTAACGGCTCAGGTGGAGAAGCTACCGATGGCGTGGCCACAATGTCGGCGAATTCTTCAGTCCAACAATGGACAGAGCGAGTGGGTACACACTTCTTTTTGAATTTATTTATGGTTGACCATATCTTTGAGAGCGGCGTGTCTTTGGAAAGTTTGCTGCAAAAGGCTTTCCAGCTTTGTTTCTTCTGGTGTTTCAGTGTCCTCTTCGTTTCTGCGTCTACTTTTTTGTAGCCTACAAAATTTTCCCAGGTTGGAAACTGTTTATAGTATTTCAGTGCTAGTTTTCTTTTTGCGATCATCCTTCCACATTCTGGGCTCCACCATGGTACTGTTATTCCTCGCGGATGAGTTATAGTCTTCTTTTGTGGGATAGATTGGCTAGCTGCATAGTTGATTTTATTTATGAAAGCGTTATACTTTTCAGCTATAGGGAGCGTATTTGGAATACCGTAGGTAGTCCTTTCCATAATTCGTCTATAGTTATTCCAGTTTGCTTGATTTAATTTCCATTTGGAATAAGGTTTGTATGGAGGGAGATTGATTGGATTATTGGTCGTGATTTCTATTGGGAAATGGTTGGATCCCATTGTGGAAGGGAGGACCCGCCAACGGAACTCCGAGGAAAGCGATGCTGAGCACAGGGAAATATCTATGGCGGATTTCCGTTGTTCTGGCAGGGGAAGTATTGTTGCAGATCCGTCGTTTAAGATACATAGTTCATATTCTTCTATTAATTCCAAGAGTGTGCTTCCGTAAACGTCTGATATTTCACACCCCCATGTCGTATTGTGTGCATTAAAGTCGCCACAGATTAGTAACGGTTGCTCCAACTGTTGCATGAAATAGCGCCATTCCTGCTCTGTGATGACATTCCTGGGTGGGCAGTACAGGGATACTATGGTGACTTCCTGTCGGCTTATCAGCGCTCTAACGGCGATTGCTTGAAAAGATTTTATATGGGCGTGATCTATATCGATCGCTGTATGTGGAATTAAGGTTTTAATTACAATTGCAACTCCTCCCCAGCCATCTTCACGATCATTGCGATACACGGTGTATGTTGGAAATGAAATGTTCCTTCCTGTCTTCAGCCATGTTTCTGATAGGGTAGCGATGGATATGTTCATCGTACTTAATGCTCTCTGAAATGACTCTCGGTTGGCAGCGAGAGAACGCGAGTTCCATTGTAAAATTGTATGCGCCATAGCACTCGGTTAAGGTGGGTAGTTGTTATGGGTTCTTTACTTGTTCCCTACTAAGCTGGTAAGAAGACGGCGGAGCGGATCGAGATGGAGAGTATCAGATGGAGATGATTGGAATTCATGTATCATCTGCAAAATCATTTGCAATATTTGCTCTATGAGCACTGCGTTTTCTGCTGAAGGAGCCTTCTCTTTGTCCTGGAGTTGCGGATGATAAGGATTCTGTATGATGGGTGATATAGGTAAATGCTGTGGTATATACATTCTCTGATGGACAGGAGGATAATGGGACGTTTTTGAGTTTGGAGTTGCTGGCCTTTGTTTGTTGCGGCCCGTGGCAGTGGGAGTGTGAAGCAGTTGATTTATAGTGGATGCTTTTGATTGGTGACGTATCTCTTGTTCTTGATAAATGGGGATAATAGGGTTGTTTGGTGAGGCTGAACTCGGAAGCGACGATGTAGGCTGTGGGAGCGGGGGGAATTGGTTTTCATCATGATAGGACGGCGCGACGTAGGCTGCTTTTGAATACATCTGTCTGTGGGCGGATGTCCAACTCGTCATTGGTGAAGCTTTGTTGTAAACCACGGCCTCGCGTGCTTTTTGTTGTTGTATGTATACTGGGCATAGTCTATCATTGGATAGATGTGGGCCCTGACAGTGAACACATCGCGAATCAGCTGTGCTAGTGCATGACTCCATCGAATGAGGGCCTCCACATTTATTACAACGAGTGGCACTGCGGCACTGTGTCATGCGATGTCCAAAACGTAAACAATTGGCACAGATTAGTATTTGTGGAACATGAGGCTCTACTGAACACCGTGTTCCGAAAATTACTATATGATCTGGTAAGGATTGAGATCTGAAGGTAATCATGCATACTGGTATTGGAATCCTTCTCTCGTTGTTTTGGTAAGTGCTCCTCTTAGTGAACCGTTTCACGGATATCACTGGATAAGGGCTTTCTATAGCTTGTTGGATTTCTTCTTCTGAAAGGGTGACGTCTACATCCCTAACAATCCCTTGTTTATTTATTAAAAAAATTTGGTATATATGCTTCAAGATTCCTGTCTTTGAAAATTGTGGACTGTACTAACATGTTGGCTGAAGCTGCAGACTTAGTTTCGATTTTTAATCTGTTTCTGCCTGCTGTTATAATATTAATGATGTCTCGTTTATATGCAGGATTGCGTGTGTAGAGAATTTTGCCTATTGACATGGGATGTAGTCTTCCGATATTTTATCTACACTTTCTACGAAAATGTAGTATGGACCGCTATCTGTAGGGCTGTATCTGTTGTTTTTGCTTCTGTAAGTTAGCGCTATCGAATCAGAGGACTTGAGGTTGGGATTATGTTGGTCTAATATTGTAGATGGAGATGTGTTAATCTCGATGGGCCTTGCTATATCAAGCATATCAACTTCTTCTGTTTGTTGAGAAACTACCTTTGGCTGACCTATTTCTGGTCTCTGAACACATCTACGTTTTACTGGTTGATTCAACTCACCAGTGATTGTGGGATTGGGATGTATGGCTGCGTCTGGAGGTGAGTGCAGGCCCTGTGGTGGAACGCCTCCCGCCTCGATTTCCATCTCCGTAAGCCTCCGCTGTTGATGCTGCTGTTGTTGTTGCTGCTGCTGTTGATGCTGCTGCTGTTGATACTGCTGCTGTTGATTCTGCTGTAGTTGATGCTGCTTCTCTTGATGCTGCTGCTGATTTTGTTGCTGCTCTTCTTCTTCGTTGTGAAGATCTACGTCAACAGCCGCATTTTCATAATAGTGGCGTAAAACTGCGCTGGCTGAAGACATCTGTCCATCACTGTCTGCCATAGTGTTCCGAGACTGTGTCTCTGGAACACTACGGAGGTAACTCTGTATTTGAACTGCTGTAATTTATCACTTAAGGAAAACTTGAGAGAAAAAAAGTGATATTGCTACGAAAGGATTCTAATATATATATAAAAACTTATTTTAAGTCACGAAATCAATAAAAGCAGTTGTTCATCTGGTAATAACGATGCTAGGAATTCTTTGACACAATACTTAAGAAATAGTAATAACCCCATATGTTTTAACAACATACACATATAATCAGCTTTACATTAATCAGAAACAAAATAGTGATTCGAAAATACCACTATCAATAAACACTTCCCATTGAAATAATATAAAACAAACATTAATTACTAACTCTTTAAAAACTAAGATGATGTGTATTCTTACAGTGTCTATGACATTTGAAACAACTATACGATTGCGCTATGAACCCTGTTCGTGTTTAATGCCTACCTCTATTAAAGCTTCTTAGTTCCTCAAGCTCAAGAGATTTTATTCATCCTGAAACACAGGTCAAGTTTATATTTGGTCAAATCAGGTCAATCTGTCATAATCTTTCATCCTAAAAAATGGAACTAATCTAGACGTGTGACGATACGCAAAAACTAGTCACGGGCTTACACTAGGAACGATAATAAATGGATTTATGAAAGTCTGCAACTGTTTCAATTGACGGGTAAGCTAATAATTATATGCAGTGTTGTTGTAAGCTATTTTTTCGCAGTTGCTCTGTTAATTAAATGATAAAACAGCGCCAATACAAATGTTTTTTAGCTTTTTTGTCGTACGCGTTTCGCTTCTCGTCGAGGCATCATCAGCGACAAATCTACTTTAAAATTTACATTGGATTTACAAACTTATTACATAATGTTTGACATAATTGTTAACTGGTACATTTTCTTATTATTTACACTTACTATTTAAATGAGTGGTTTTCAGGTTCGTTACCACACATCTCTGCTTTGTTCTCAAAAGCATGTTTCCTTTACAGCCATTTGTCTTAACTGCTGCAGACATGATGTTAACATTGCGTCTACTACAACTCACTTGTTTTTGGTGGCCATCTTGTTTTCTTAATGTCAATGGTGGTGGTGCGCTGACAGCGGAAACTAAACAACAAAACCTTAATCTCCCACGCAGTTTCAAAACTTGCGCTGTCAGCGCACTACCAGCACCACAGCTGATTTGCTGACGTCGTTATATTGTAAAGTGCCTCATGTTTTCATTTAGTCTTTCCTTAAAGGTGCGTCCCGTTCCGCCGATATACACCTGTAACTTCTCCCTTTTGACAAAAGGGAGAAGTTACAGACACCAGGTGTGTACCAAATACCCTGCAGCTGTTGCCAGGTGTATATCGGTGAAACGGGACGCACCGTTAAGGAAAGACTAAATGAATACACGAGGCATTTTAAAAATAACGACGTCAGCAAATCAGCTGTAGCTCAACATTAAGCCGACAGTGGACATTCTATTTCATTTGACGCGACCAGCGTAAGGGCCGTAGAGTGCAGATGGTGGCCCAGGCGAGTGAGAGATGCACTAGAAATACAAATGACACCTAACAACATGAATTCTGACCGTGGCCTACAACTTGACCGCATTTGGTCATACCTACCGACGACAAGGCACAACGAATGTCCCCATCTGACCGCCTTCGCTAGGCGCGGTAACTACCGTGACGTCATCGTGGACGGTTAGCGCGCGAGCGCGCTCCCACTGCTGTATATAGGGGACAGCGGTAACAACTGTACACTGGTCAGGCCAATACTTGAATATGCCTGTCCCGCCTGGGGCACAAAGCCAGAACCAACCTCAACAGACTACAAACCATCCAGAACCGAGCCCTGAAGAGAGCCTTACACCTAAATTGCAGATTCTCCACTAAAGCCATTCACGAAGCAACAAAACTACCAATGCTCCAATACAGATTTAGGGAACTAGAGATGAAATTCTATAAAGCAGCACAATAGTCATCAAACCCACTTATAAACGAGCTGGGGATATATCCTATGTGGCCAGGACCGCACGTTAGACACCGGTTTCCAGTACCTTAAATATATATACATACATATAAAAAACCTCAAATCAAAACTAATCACGCCACCAATCTAAGCCAGGACAAAACACACCATAAACCCAAGACAAACCAAAAGTGACGTCTCAGAACATCACAACTAATAGGAGTAAATGTCGAAAGACAAAGCCTCCAATATACACTGCCCATCGAAAGAAAAGGGCAGCTAATGGCATCACGACAAACGCGGCAGTCCACTGATGAAGGCCACAGCACGATGGCCGAAACGTCAGGTTTCAACAAATCGACGCGGCTCCACCCGGAGAACAAAGATAATAATGATTAATATGTTTATATCTACTTTTCTTTCAGACTTCTGGCATTCATTTGTTTTCAGTGGAACCAATGCTAATGAAATCACGCTCAGAGACTACTACACAGGACCGTCTCTGGCCGTTATTATTCCATGAACGAAGGCTGGGTGTATGATGTCAGTAAGACTGAAACGGGTACATTATGATCCACTGACCGAGCTTAGCCTATTATTAGTATTGTCGGCTGATTAAGTCGGCAATTACAGAAATGTTGTTTTCAGTGTGAGTGATAATACACCCGAAATACCACAATTCCTAACCCAATTAAGTATGCTGACATCGCAACCGTTTATCATATAAAGAAGCAGAGAGGCCGCCTCAAAATCTGAATCCGTCAATGGTCTGCGTTAAAGGATGTGATGGCGGTAATGATGAATACCAGCGAGTAACAACGAATCAACAGATTTAATTAATTTTTCTGTAGCTGCAGTTTGTAATCACTGCACGTCTGAGGAATTGCGGAGGAAGCGGAACTCACTTACTAGAAGCCAGAGGGCACTGGTGTGAAACTTACATAATCGCCAACTCCAACACTGTCGGAGCGGAAATTTACACTGCGAGCCGAAAGAATGAAGTTTCGAAAATCAAATATTGGACTAAATTGGAGAGAGCTGATGTTCCGATATCTCTCCGGTTGTGTATTTAAGGAGTTAGGAGCCACGCGTCTGTGCAAAGACTTAACAGCCTCCGATCTGGAACGGAGATAAAACGCTGAACCAACTCCGCGAGCCAAAGCTAATATGGACAGGCCTGCTTCCGATGACAATGGTTTCCGTAGTATTAATCGTGATTGTTCAAATTATATCAGTTTATTAATGTAGGAACGTAATTAGAAAGTATCCAGAAGAAAATCTGTACCTTTAAGATAATTTTAAAAAAATTACGTTTATGGCGTTGTTAGTGACTCATAGAAAACGCATTGACTGTTTTAAAAATATTTGTCTGTCCCTTTGGCCAGCATTACACTGTAAGAGATTTTTGATAAAGATCTTTTATAAAAGATTTTATCAAAGATATTTTATCACGCCCATGATACTACATAAAATTTTTCATCATAGTTCCCGAAAATTAATGAAGTAAACTTTTATGATTGTGTAGCCGCATCTGTCACATCTATCTTATGGAACAAAAGTATAGAAGCAAACATATATTTGGGTTAGATCGTGACTTGCAAGACTTGATATGAAAGGAATTTATCAAAGTTTAGTGAAAGAACTGCAATATACAATAAAAGGAAATTATATATTATAAAAATTATGGTCGAAGTTGCAGTATAGGTCCAATAAATTCTCAATTTTCAAGAAATTTTGTATTAGAATTATTACCCCTGAACCTAACGATATATATGCTACTGGGTGTCTGTTTTTACGGTGTACATGCAGTGGGCTGTACTCAATTGCTGGTTGCGGATCTACACCATTCTGCAGTATAGCATTCGTATTGCTCTGCTATTATTCCAGAATCCTGTCAAGTACTTGCTTCTTAATCCATTAAATTTCTTTTTCACGTCTTCAGCTGTACTGCCTTCTTTCATGGAACTAATTAACATCGCAGTCTCTGCGTAAATGTCCATCTTTTTATTGCTATTCTTATAGTCTACATGTTTCTGGCAGCATTTCCTTCTGTTCATACTCAGATATAATTTTTTTTATTTATTCGAAAGTCCCAACCAACTTCGGTAACTTGGCTTGCGCCATCTGCTTTGTTTACTCTGGCAGGTTGATGAAATCTCTTATAAAATGTAATGCCAACGAATTACATTTGATAAAATAAAATTTATAAAAGGAATCTTTTATAAATATGTCCCATTACACTGTAAAATCTTATATATGAAAATGAATCTTTGTTTGTTTGTATGTTCGTCTCCTATGCGTTCCTATACCATTCACCCGATTACGACGAAGCATTGGTGAGTTATTGTATGTACGCGTGTGAACGCTTCTGACAAAAAAATATTCAAAAAATCACACCCCCCCTTTTTCCCATTTACAAACCTTAATTTTATACGAAACCATATTTTCTATCCGATTTCAATGGAACTTTGCACACTTTAAAATACACAGAAAAATACTGTCATTATTTTTTATACACACCCACAATGTTTATCCGATATCGACAAAACTTTTCACACGTATACTTTAAAACAAACAGAAAAATACTACATACCTTTGATTTGCGAAAACTTAAACCCTCTCCCCTTTCCATCCCCTTAATTTTCTTTACACATACCCAATACCGACGGACCTTTGCACAAATATTCTTTAAAACCAACAGAAAAATAGTATCTATATTTGGTTTTCAGAAACCCTACCTATCTTCCCCTTTCCACTCCCTTATTTTTGTAAACGTTCTTTATGCATACTGAAGTGTCACACTAATTGCGACATCAGAAATAGATGGTTAATTTATATTTGTTATAAATTTATCACTTAATATTTATCATGAGGGATGTGAATTGACCATCAAGGCACCAATTTAAAATTACTATTTATTAGATCACTTATATGGATGCATTAATTAATTAGACGTGATTAAGAGATGTGATTTTTTATTGTAAACTGTCCAGCATACATTGTTGTTCATCAGGGTCGTTACTGGGCTAGTGGACGAGGTAGGTGAACGCACTCAACACACACAATACCGTTTGTTGCTCCTGTGACGGCAGCTGCGGGCAGGTCCGTGGTGGCGCCTCTTACGACACGACTGCGGGAAGTGGTCTGATCAGCTCACGGGTGGCGTCGTGTTCGCCTCACGTTCGACGCAGCACAGACGTAGAGTGACCCCTCAAGCAGCTAGGACGGGAAGATGTCGACGCAGTCTGGCGACGAACCTGCTCCTTGCAGATACGGACTGGAAAAACTCTTCCAGCAGAAGCGCGAACTCACACTCGCATTCGCGTATTCTTCCAACGTCCGTGCGTACAGCCACGAGGTGCACACCCGAGTGTCCTCCAAGCGAGTCCGCCACCCCTTCGCCTAGCGGTTCAGCGGATTACGGGAAATGGGAGGGTAGCCACATTCCTTGGCTGACAGGTACCTGTCTGGTATCTAGCTGCAGCCTCACAAATATGTTCACAAACTTACGTTACTGCAACATCACACGGCTGTAATGTGTCATTACAATACCAACAGATTAAATTCGATGTCAATGGTGCTTTTTACACGTATACATTAAAACAAACAGAAAAAAGTTGTCTAAATTTTATTTTCAGAAATCGAAACCCTCTCACTCTTTCCACCCCATTCAATTTTGAAATCGCTCTTTATACAAAGCTAAAGTTTCTACCCGATTTTGGAGGAACTTTTCACACGTATACTTTAAAGCAAACAAAAAAATACTGTGCATATTTCGTTTACAAAAGTCAAACCCCTCTCCACCTTTATTGCCACCCATCTTAATTTCAAAAGTTGTTTATAGAAACTCACTTTTTTTTATTGCTCTACGCCTCGTCGACGGCTAAGGCCATTAAAGGCGGGATGGGACTGGCGACAAGAAATGGGAAGGAATTAGGCCATGGCATTTTTGAATGAAGCATCCCGGCATTCGCCTGGAGTGATTTGGGGAAACCATGGAAAACCCAAATCTGGATGTCAATGCCACATCACAGAACGTGGAGCTAAAGCAGTATAGTTGAGAATCTGACAGCAGAGTACAATGGTGCTGCAAGCACAAGTATTTCAGAACACACTTTCCTTTCAGATCTGCCACAGATCACCCTCTATCCCGCTTTACAGAGCGGAAAGCCTCCAACCTCCACGTTCTGTGATGAGGCTTAGGTGTCCACCACATTGTCGCTTACTCTTGGTTTCACCGTCCTTCAAACACTGTCCATAGATGCTCACTAAAGTAGCACGCGAACAGCTGACCAGCCTCTCCGATTCCGAGATGCTCGTTCCCAGACGCCGCGCCCACAAACCAACGGCCCTTAATTTAATGGAACTTCGTGACCTGTGTGTAGAAATCTGATGTCAGATACCTCTGGAAGCCGTGCTAGAACTTGTAGAGTCTACGCCGAATCGCTTCTGTTTGCATTAGAAATATGGACCAATATGTTAGTAAGTAGGTGGTCATAATGTTTTGGTTGATCATTAGAATTCTCAAGGTTAAAATGCACCTACAGCTCAGTAATTCTAATGTTTTGAGCATTCTCACGCCCCTAATATGTGGAATAAATTTCATTGAAATCTTATATCTCCTTCTCAGTGTTTTAATTTTCCTGCACTATTGAAGTTCCTGTTCTTGTAGCATCTTGTAGGAGCAACGGCGCTTAACTCTACCCTACACTCAGCCTCCTGCCGTATTAGCAAGAATCGCTTTCACAGAGGAGGCAGGTGGTAGGCCTATGAAGGTACGACCTAATGAGATATTTAATAAAGCCCACCACGGCAAAACGGTTTCTCCCCTAGGAGCGGTATTAAAATTCTCATCAGCCGGTGAGGGCAGACTCTGCCCTGACGAATGGGGACCACACCTGCCATAAGGAAGACTTGCGGCGCCATTTCTCGTTTAGTAAACGCCACTTAGTC
>JARYHS010012037.1:0-30501 GCA_031002005.1 Vandiemenella viatica
GATGTTCTTCAGGGATCTCATCAATTCCAACTGCTTATTTGCTTTCAATTCATTCAGAGCTATACTAAATTCTGTCTTCAACACAGGAACTCCTGATTAATCAGTGTCTATATCGTCTTCCTTTTCCATTGCACTATTGTTAAAATCGTCTCCATCGTACAGTTTTTCAATGTATTCCTTCCATCGGTTAGCTTTATCTTCTGAGCTTAAAAGAGGTCTCCCATTGGCAGCTTTAATGTTCATTTCCTATTTATTTGATTTCTAAATTGCCTGTATTCCTCTCTTCCTGCTTCATCCTGAACATTTTTGTACCTTCTCCTCTGATCAATCAGCTCCAAAATTTCTTCTGTGATCCAAGGTTTTTGGACAGCTTGTTGCCTAAAGCATAATGTTTCTTTAACACCTTTCATTATTTTGGTCTTTAATGCATTCCATTCATCCTCAGTTGAGCTCATTTCAGGCTTACTTCTTAGACCTAAGTCTACCATTGCTGCAAATTTTTCTTTCATGCTACATTGTTTCAGTTTATTCACTTACAGTCTCTTCTACTTATACTGCTTCCTTATTCACTTGAATTTCAGCCTGCACTTCATTACTATCAAATTATGGTTGGAGTCTATGTCTGCTCCTGGGTATGCTTTCCAGTCAAGAACTTTATTCCTGAATGTATGTTTGACCATGATATAATAGTCTTGATAAGGACCTCAATAACTCAATTGAGGAAGACTGTAAGGAGCCCAGCTGATTCCCGGGGGTGGATATCAGCTGTGTGCACCTCAACTAGCCATGATGAAAAATACTTAAGGTTCTTAAAATAGTTTGTTGACCGTGTATTGCCTATGAAAACTGCTAACTGGTATTAAATATGGTCGCCACCTGTTCGTTTATACCCCCAAACAGGAAGGGTGTACTATAAAATAAAAGTCGGTTTTAAAAGTTTCACAAGTTCACATCTATACTATTATAAATCTGTAAGCAAGCTGCGTTTGTAGTGAGGCTTGATCTCTAATAATGCAAAAACTACCGCATCAATTTGCATGGTGTTTCCAAATTTTTAAAGCTAATGTTGCTGATCAACATCTGCAGAAGTAGCTAACGACTAATATGTACCATGGGAAGAAGCAAGTCAGTAAAAAACTTCAGAAATGTGAAACTGTAGACCACAGATAATTATACACATTCAGACGGTCACTCCTTTCATAAAGAGACCTGACAAAATTTAGGATTTCCTTTTTTTACTTCTGCGATTCATTTTTCTGGACCGCAATACTTCAAAATAAAAAGAATATGTGAATCAAGTATAATCAGCATTTACTTGAATCGTAACAGGTCTGTTGAATTACGAAAAAGTTATATTACTGATATTGAAGACATGTATTGTCTCTGGTAGACTGTTATACAGTTTGTCTCTGGAACAAAGATGCTACGTGAACGCTGTACAATACAGCCACAATAAGCCAATACTTAATACGAAATTTAGTTTTTTCTCAAAGAGGGATGTCTTAAAAACAGCTATTATAAATATCAGCAAGTAATAAAACATACTTCTTTCATAATGACTTGTGCGGAATTGCACATATTTGGAAGTACTTTATTCGATTAATATGTCTCGTGGCTATAACGTGCAAATATAACTAGGCATCAGAAAATTCAGGTACATGCGACTCAAATAATTACATAGAAAATACGGATATATTGAAAGAAACTCAAATAAAAAAATTTTCATATCCTAATGCTACACCGCGTAAATTATAAAGCTAAAAGCATCGTCCCTTTGGCCTATAACAAAGCATATCAGCTGTCATCACTGTCCAGGTTGCATTTCAATCGATTTACAACTTGCGATAATTTTGCCACTCAGAAATAATTGCTTGAGTTACATGCACATTAGTACATATACTGTACCGTGATCCATTTTGACATTTTTGAATTAATTATATCTGACTGAAATAATGACAATAATGATACGACGATTTGAAACCAAGATTAACTCCAATTCACGTAAATTTCTATTTTAAAGCAGGAATAATTGATGGTGTATCAATATAAAATAAAAACCAATATCCAAACAGAAAAAAATAAATAAATCAGAAAAAATTGAGATGCTGTGATTATTGGTAGGCATCCTAAAATTCTATTCTGCACCGCGTAAATTTTAAAACTAAACCCGTTATGCCTGATGCTAAACAAAACAAGTCAATTGTCATCTGGTCCAGGCTGTTGTTTCGCCAGGTACTTACATGCGACTGAAATAATTACATAGAAAATACGGCTATATTGAAAGAAACTTAAATTAAAAATGCTTCATATCCTAATGCTACACCGCGTAGATTATAAAGCTGCAGGCATCGTCTCTTAGGCCTATAACAAAGCATCATATCAGCTGTCAGGTTGCATTTCAAGCGATTCACAACTTGCCATAATGTTGCCACTCAGAAATAATTGTTTCAGTTACATGCACGTTACTACATAAACTGTACCATGATCACATCTCGACATTTTTGGATTAATTATATCTGACTGAAATAATGACAGTAATGATACGACGATTTGAAATCAAGAGTAGCTCCAATTCACGTAAATTTCTATTTTAAAGCAGGAATAATTGATGGTGTATCAATATAAAATAAAACCAATATCCAAACAACAAAAAATAAATAAATCAGAAAAATTGAGATGCTGTGATTATTGGTAACGAATTTTTATATTTCAGCACACTTCCAAGAGGACTAAGTCGTAGATTACTGCTATATTTACATAAATTTATGGCACCGCGGTTATGTTGAATCCTCGGTATCCACATTTAAAAATAAACTTTTTTTAGTTAAGTATCATGGAAACAATATTTTTCATTATATCCACAGATACATCCTTAACAAAGCTTATACCTAACTATATAATCCCAGGCAAAGTTTACACATAAAATTTTCAAAAAAAATTACACATAATGATTATAATATCAGCTTTCTTAACGTTACATTGGTTCCTTCAAACTTCCCGTTCAAATTTAAGCGCCTACAATTTCCCGTAACGTTATGTTTTGCCATGACAATTAACAAGTCTCAGGGACAGACACTAGGAACCGTAGGCATTGATCTTCGGACACCATGTTTCTCGCACGGCCAGCTATACGTTGCTTGCTCCAGGGTGAGTGGCAGATCACGTCTGTACATATGTAGGCTACAATGAACAATCAGACCAGAAACGTGGTCTACACAGAGGGATTACAATGAGTGACCTACGAAGTATGCTGAAGATAGTATATTATTTCTCTTAAGCATTGCTTTATTTACTTATAACGCAAAAATAAAAGCCTTTCTAAACAATAAATGTTTATACTTCGCACAATAATTACAACCACGAATTACTACTGTTAATTTTTCAGGAACCTTTTCTACTATTGAATCACGTTAAAATATGAATAAAACAACTCTCTGACATCAGTATGAAAACCGAACCTAACGTATTAACCGAAACGAACGAAACTATTCAGAATACATTAACAGTTCATGCCTATCCACGTTAATGTCTGATAAGAGAATAAAATCGGTAAATAATTTCTACACCTGCCAAGGCACGCACGTGTGAAGCAGCGGGCAAATACTAGTATATTCTAAAATGTCACTGAATTACAATTTTGCAGTTAGCAAGGCATCGGAATATCATCACACGAGAGATTGCAAGTAGAGAAGCATAACCAGAACCGATAATTCCCCCGAAAAGTTAAAGTACCTAATCAACTCATGGTTTCTAGAATTTTTTTAAGTCCGAACATGGCCGCCATCCTCACGATGCGTGTGCATCCTGCCCGCGTGAGACAACTTGTTGCTAGCTCGCCCGGAACCCGCGCACTCTTCAAACCGACCCACGACTGCGACAGACTGTTTCCAACGACTGATTGACGACTCCCTTACCCCCTCCCTCACCCGGGCTTATATAGGAGTGGATCAAGGACGCTCCACTCCGGCGGTGTTCTGCCGCGGTCTAAAATATTCCCTCGAGTTTATTTTTACAACTTTCTTCAAAGGTGGTTAGTTTAAAATCTAAAGAATTTATGAGTTATGGGAGTTTATGTGTAGCATGTTGGATGGAAAAATTTTAATTTATTCTTAACTTTTATTTTTAATGTGACGTCACGGCAAAATTCAAATAATCCCCTGATTGCAACATGTTCAGAAAATTTAGGGATTTACAAACGGCATAAGTTATAAACATGAAACTTTAATCAAAGTGTTGTCCCAGATTTTAACCGCTCAAAAGTGTAAATTTTATTCAAATCAGTTAGGAATTGATGAAGTTATCACTAAAAACAGAAATTTCACACCTTCGCCATTGTATTGCATATATCTTTCTATGTATAACTCTGAAGGTATGTGATTTATCAAACCGGAAAAATTACTAAAGTGTAGCCTGTATCAAATTACGTGTTTTGAAAGTTGTCCCATCTTCGTGGGTGTGATATCTTAGTCACAATAAAGTATTCTATTTAGACCATGTGGTCTGTTGTCGAGTGGTTTTTGAAAATTCTCTAACATCTGTTCTATTGCGTTAAATGACGTGAAATTAAAGTATGTGAAACTAAAGGAGTTGGTCTTTAAGGAAAACTACTTTTTATCTCGAAATCTTGGTAGGCTTTTGAATAAGAAAATGGTAAATTTGAGTGACCTATTTTGTGTGTTCGAATAACCATTTAAGCAATTGAAACCGTTGGAAACTACGAGATTTAGATGAATTTAATTCTCTTTTGGACTGTTTTAATTTATTATTTACTTTAATTCGTGTGAAAGTGTTTAAAATTAGTGTAAAAGCATATTTTGGCTATGGTGCCTCTGGCGAGTTATTTTGAAATAGGATTAACAAACAGCAGGTTAGTAAAATGTCTTTTAATTGTTATAGGAAATTAATTTAGTGTATCTACGAGCTTTATCTGTTCTTATCGCTTTCAAAATGGTTTAAAAGTGTTGGAATTAATGCTGAAAGGTTTGATTATTTACGTCTGTATACCGGCTTCCTAGTTTTACTGATTTTTCATATTTCTCTGGGTTTAAACTACTTGGAACCTATTAAAACTAAAAGGGACAATTATTTAATGCATTTTCATCTACTTTTTAACTCCTGAAATTACTTAAAAGGCCTAAAATCGTTTATGGAAACTGCTTATGCAAATGAGTTATCAATTTCCCCCAAAACTACTTCATGTTATTATTAAATGATAAGAAGCTATCAGAAACTTATCAGCTATTCTTCTAAACTGTCTCAGGCATTATTACATTTACTTTTGGAGCTTTTAAATGGTCGAATTACATCACAATCTGTTATTGTCATCCTGCTTCAGTCTGCTATCCAGCAATCGTATTTATTTCTTTAAAATCTCTTCGGAACTATATTTTACTGTGAAGTTACTGTTATTGTAGGTTTAGGCCTGGCTTTTATCAGCTTCTCACAGTCTTTACTGTATTAAAATCTATTCAGAAATACCTAAATCTGGTATATGGTAAAATTTAAGGGTTAGATTTGCTTTATAGTGAAATTACTTATTTCCCTCTGGAACAATGTTTAGTAGTTATGACAAAAAGTTTGCTTAGGTACTATATTTACTGTTATTTAACATTTACTTCCTTGAAATCTGTTCAGAATATCTCCCTGACCAATATTAGGATCTGATAGTGAAAGTTTACTTTTGTTTGGAATAACCTATTTACTGCTGGAATATCATTGATTTATTGCAATGTAAGGTTTATTTATGTGCTGTGCTATCTGTTATTTATCTCTTGTTGCTTTAAAATGGTTTGTTTAGTTATTTTTAGAATCGGTATCGGTATGGTGAACTAGCTTCCCTTTTCCTAACCTCTTCGATAGTAAGGTGCTTACAAGACATTGCTCACATTTCCAGGAACACACATCAGACAAATGTGGGATTTGTGTGTTTGCTTGAGCGTTATGATAAACCCTGGATGTGGCATAACATTAGGCATACAAATGCATCATTGGAAAGGGTTCTCTGGCAGTCAGCAAATTCCCACATTGGTTTGATAGATGTGGCCTGCATTGGTAGGGACAGTTATACTCGCCATGGACTCCATCTGAATCTCAGAGGTAAAAGGAAGCTTTCGCTTCTTATTGCTGATGAGATCAGGGGATGCCAGGTGAGTGAAAGAGGTATTCCTGTGATAAGTGGTATTAAATCGCGTCCTTTTTTATGGTAAATAAAATAAATGTATCAAGATGTCTAAAAGAAATTAATGTCTCTCCTTATCAAAACTAATCGAAATTAGAAATTCCATCTGACATACCAGTATATACTAATAAAGTAAACAATGTAAATTCATTGAATCAAAGAGTTCAGACCACTATTCTCCATCAAAATATAAGGGGGATATTTAGTAAAACTGATGACATTACCTTATACCTAGAAGAGATTCAAAATTCCAGAAATTTCAATGTAGATGTCTTGTGCATATCTGAACATCATTTGTCTGACACAGGAATATCTCAGCTGTCCATCCCAAATTATAAACTAAGTTCTCATTTCTGTAGATGTAAAATGGAGATAGGTGGAGTTGCTATTTTTGTTAAAAATAATTACTTACTTACTTCCTCTTCATGGATAGGCCAAAAGCCTGTTCCGACCTCATTCTTCCGACCATCTCTTCCTAGGTCTTCCAATGTCCCTTCTGCCTGTGGGATGGTACTCCAGGGCAAGCTTAGGAAATCTGTCCTTTCTCATACGTAGGACGTGGTTCTTCCAGTTATCCCTTTTTTGGGTAATTCTATCATTTAGCGGGGAGATATTCAGTTGTTCCCTTATTTCCTCGTTCCTCCTCCTATCATTTAGGGAATACCCTTTTACTGACCTTAAAAATTTCATTTCAGATGATTGAATTTTGCTTTTGTATTGCGTTTTATTTACCCATGTTTTGCTGCCATATAGCAGAGTCGGAACGGCCATTGTTTTATAAAACTTGAGTTGAGTCTCCTCTCGTGCTTTACCTTTCAGTGTTCGTCGAATTGTTCCACACATATACTGAAATCGGTGAAGTTTCTTCTTCACCTCGTTATCCTCATTAAAAGATAATTCACATCCGAGATAAGTAAAGCTGGAGACTTGTTCTATTGGCTGATTGTCTACCACTATTTTAACTCTGATAGGGTATTTCCCCTGCCATGCCATAACTTTCGTTTTTGCACGAGACAACTGCAGATTGTAATCTTTGCTGATAATGTTTAGTATATGAATTGCTTTTTGAAGTCCATCTTCATTTTCCTGGAGGATAAATTGGTCGTCTGCAAACAACATAGTATTTATGTAAGTGTTGTTGCTTATTTTTATACCAGGATGGACATTTTCTTTCCATTTCCTAACTAAGTCATCTATATATATATTGAAGAGTGTTGGAGACAGGCTACAACCTTGCCGCACTCCTTGGTTAATTGCTATTTCTTCTGTAAGTTTATTTCCTAGGTCTAAGACGATTTGTGTCCTTCTATACATACCTTGAATAACTTGTATTAAATGCTGTGGATATCCATTTCTTTGCATTATTTCCCATAGTTTTTGTCTATTTACTTTATCGAACGCTTTTTCATAGTCTATAAAAGCAATGAAAGTCTTTAAATTAAATTCTCTTCTCTTTTCCAGTAGTTGTCTAAGGCAGAATATATTGTCTATGCAGGACCTTCCTTTCCTAAACCCACATTGTTCTTCTGATAGGAGAGCATCTGCTATTACTTTTAGCCTGTTATTTATTATTTTTGCATATATTTTGTATCCCGTATTTAATAAACTAATTCCTCGATAGTTATCACATGAATTCCTATCTCCCTTCTTAAAAAGTGAAATAACTTTGGCCTTCCTCCATTCTTCTGGGATGGTTCTCTTTTTCCAACACATATTAATTAAGTGTAAATATCTAAATTTCAGAATCATTCCCCCATACTTAATCAATTCTAAGTTAATTGTATCTAGTCCAGGAGCTTTTCTATTTTTAAATGATTTTAGTGCTGCATCAACCTCCTCTATGTCTATAGGATCAATTTCTTTAGTATCCACATGGTCAATTCCTATTTTCTCTTCTTCTTCTTTATAATTACTATTGTACCATAATGTTCTGTAGTGTTTTACCCATGCCTCTTCTTCAATTACATTTATATTAGCACTTTCCTTTTCATCCTTGTTGAGATGTTTCATAAGTTTATAAGCCATCTCTTGTCTACCATGGACATCATCTTCTATTGAACTGATTAATCTATCCCATCCCTCTTGTTTCAACTTCTTTGTTATTGTCTTAACAATATTTCTCCTTCTTTTATATTCATTTTCATTTTCTAGGGTTCGGTCCTGTATCATTTTTAGATAAGCCTTTTGCTTTTGTTTGACGGCTTCTGAAATTTCTTCGTTCCACATTTTAAGTCCAGTTTTTCTTCTAAATTTCTTTTTCTTGCCAATGGCTTCATATGCTGCTTTCAGTATTGATGAAGCTATAGTTTCCCATTCTTTATTGATGTCATTATTTGTTGAGTTTTCCAGTAAGCGCTGTTGTAATCGGCTTTGATATAAATGTTTTATTCCTTCATCTTTTAAAAGGTAGGTCTTAAAAACTTCTTGATCTTCTTGTAAGTTTTTATTCATTCTTTTCCTCCATTTAGCAAGTATTCTTATTTTTGATATAACGAGATAGTGATCTGTATACATATCACTACCTCTATGTACACTGGTGTCTACTACATCTGGACCTAATTTTTTATTAACTATTACATAGTCAATGATAGACCTTTGTCCTCTTGCCGTCCATGTAAATTTATGGATATCTTTTTTTGTAAAGAATGTATTTGTAATCTTTAACTGGTTGAAGGACGCAAATTCTCTCAGTAGTTTCCCATTTTCATTTAATGTGTATTCACCTCTGTTCCCCATTACCTCTGGAATTGGACTATTTCCTACGCGGGCATTAAAATCGCCAGCCAGTATTAGGAAATCACTTTTATTAATTCTGTCTATCACCACTTGAAGCTGTTCATAAAATTGTTCAGATTCTTCTCGTTTGTTTTCTTCTGGGGCATATATGGCGATCAAGGTTAGGTTGCCTCTCTCTACTTTCAATCTGAGGGTCAGAATCCTTTCACTTATCATATTGTAACTGACAATTTTATTTTTCCATTTCCTATCCACTAATATTGCCACTCCTACTGCAGCTCTTTTCTCTCGTCCCACTCCACTGTAGATCATTGTATATTTATCTATTTCTTCTGTTCCCTTCAATTTCTTTTTGTTTCTGTAATTACAGCAATATTGATCCCCTTCCTAGTTAACTCCCTGTCCAGATCATATTCTTTATTATTTATCCCTCTCACATTCCACGTTCCTATTTTCAAATTGTCTTTGATTCCAAATCGTTTGTCCTTTGACCTTGCCTTTGTTGTCCTCATAAGATCCATCCGGCTTTCCTTACTTTGAGGTTTATGAGTAATATATCTTTTTATGTGGAAGGGTTACCAGCCCTTCGCACAACCCCCATCCTGGAGGGCCAGGGTTTTATTTCAGGGTGTTCCTTCCCTTAGCCAGAATGCCCCAGTTTTAAGGCGCTGGGGGCTCGCCTTCCATCCTCTCCCGTTAGCTACACTCAAAAAGTGCATTGCCCAGGGGTCACGCGGCTTTCACCTTCGTGGACGTGGGAGTAGGGTTTGCTAGCAGAGCTGCTAAGACAGATCGCAGAGGCATTTCTCAAGGTTTTATTATCTCAGCCCATCCGGCATAGGCTGAGATCCTTGAGACCATACCAGCCTTGACCCCCTTAAAAATAATATTCAATGCAATAGTGTAGCCGTAAGTAAGTATTGTATAGAACAACACTTTGAATGCTGTGTTACTAAACTAGAATATGGTAAGGAAGAGCTCATATTAATAGCAATTTACAGGCCCCCTCAGGAAATTTTAGTCTGTTTTTAACACAGTTAGAGTCTTTGTTACTATGTTTCAAAAGTAACAAACAAATAGTTTTAATGTTGACTTTCTCAATCAAAGCAATGAGAGGCTAGATATGGAAGCCTTGATGTTGTCTTTTAACTTAACGCCACTTGTAAATTTTCCTACTAGAAAACAAAATAATAGCAGGACTTCAATTGATAATTTTTTTATGGATATTTCTCAGTACAGTAATTACGACATACTTCCAGTAATAAACGGTATCTCAGATTATGATGCCCAGCTGCTATGTATCAAGTCCAGAAACACTATTAAACAGATAGAGAAAAGCTGGGTTTATGGAAGAAATATTAATGAAAACCATATAAAACATTTCATAGATTCCTTAAATAATGAACAATGGTCAGAAGTGTACAATGCACATGGTGTTAATACAAAATTTGATTCCTTTCTCAATATATTTCTAACACTTTTCGAACGAAGTTTCAAAAAAAAGAAAGTTGTCAATACTCCAAACAATGAACTAGGTAATGGCTGGATAACAAAGGGTATTAGAATATCTTGTAAAACAAAAAGAGACCTGTACTTAAAAGTAAGAGAATCAGATAACCACACACTTAAAGCTCATTATAAACTTTATTCTAAAATACTAAGAAATGTAATAAGAAAGGCCAAGAACAGGTATATATCAAAGAAAATTGAGAATTCAGGCAATAAGATGAAAACTATATGGAATATAGTAAAAACTGTAACAGGAAAATCTGTAAATCACTCTAAAGACATAAAAAATAGAACAAAATGGATCTGCCCAGAGTGAAGTAGGGGAAGTTTGTGAAATATTTAACAAACATTTTACTACAGTTGTAGAGAAATTAGGCATAGAAAAGCAGTCCCCAAATAGTGCCCTTAGGCTTCTTCAGACTGCTTACTGAAATAGATTTGTGGAAATGCAATTGCCACCTGTAACAGTCTCAGAAATAAATAAACTCATGAAACAATTAAAACCTAAAAATTCTTCCAACTATGACAATATTTCAAGTAAATTACTAAAAAGATGTTTAGATTGTATCGATCGTGTACTTGCCCACATTTGTAATGAATCGTTAATTCAAGGTGTGTTTCCAAATAGACTAAAATATGCAGTTGTAAAACCGTTGTTTAAAAAAGGAGAATCAACAAGTGTAGATAACTATCGTCCCATTTCATTACTTTCAGGATTCTCAAAGATTTTTGAAAAAGTCATGTATTGTAGAGTAATAAAACATGTTACGCAAAATAATATCCTCACTAAATCCCAATTTGGGTTCCAAAAAGGATCATCTATAGAAATGGCTATATATTCATTTTTAAATAACACATTTGAGGAACTTAATAATAAAATGAGCCCTGTAGGAATATTTTGTGATCTTGCAAAAGCATTTGACTGTGTAAATCATGAACTACTGTTGAAAAAAATGGAATACTATGGTATTTATGGAATCGCAGGTAAATGGTTTAGATCATACTTGGAAAGTCGAATACAAAAAGTGTCCATTTTTGATACTAAAATAAACAAAGATGCTTCATCAGACTGGGAAAAATTAAAACATGGAATTCCACAAGGTTCTTTCCTAGGACCCCTCCTCTTTTTGTTGTATATCAATGACCTTCATGGAAACTTATCTGACAAAGTTAAGAGTGCTTTATTTGCAGATGACACTAACCTGACTGTGACAAAAACACCAAACAGCAATCTAGAAATTAATGTAAATGAAGTACTTATTGAAGTAGCAAATTGGTTTAAGGCAAATTCATTAAAACTAAATTTTGAAAAAACACATTATATTACGTTTAAAACAAAAAATTATGCACAGCCAGATTTACAAGTAAGCTATAAAAATAACACAATATTAGAAACAAAGAGTATAAAATTCCTTGGTATTAAAATAGATGAAAAACTCTGTTGGCATGAACATATCACTTCACTACTGAAGAAGTTAAGTACTGCTACTGTTGCAATACGATCACTTTCTCTAACAGCAGATCTAGAATTAACGAAACAGGTTTACTCCTCATATATTCATTCAGTAATGTCATATGGCATAATTTTTTGGGGAAACTCTTCACAAAGTAAAAAAGTTTTCATAGCACAGAAAAGAGCTGTTAGGATGTTGTGTAGGGTAAAACCAAGAACTTCTTGCAGACAACTTTTTAAAAAACCCAGTGTTCTTACAATGAGTTCTCAGTATATATATTCTCTCATGTGCTTTGTCATAGATCATTGTAACCTGTTTACTTCTAATTCACAGGTACACAATCTCAATACAAGAAGCAGAAATAACTTGCACAAACCACAAACATCTCTGTCATTAGTACAAAGAGGAGTTAATTATTCTGGTATACATGTGTTTAATAAACTTCCCAAGGGTATAAAACAATTTGCAGAAAATAAAGATATATTTAAAGAAAAACTGAGAGATTATCTTATTGGCAACTCCTTCTACTCCATTCAAGAATTTGAACAAATTAATTAATTGTATTCAATATAACTTTTGCAAATCACAGTTGTAAAAATTTATGTTTATTTTATTGTCTTTATTTTTTCTTTGTAACATATAATTGTTTTTTACTCTGATTATGACTCATATTGTATGTATGTATATTAACCATGACATGTTTCACATCCCAGAGGTGCTTCCTCAGCAGGGATCCATGTAACAAGATTGATAAATAAATAAAATAAATAATCTAACTGATATCTACCTGTATCCCCAGGACGTTTCCAGGTGTATATCCTTCTAGCATGGTTCTTAAACGGTGTGTTCGCCACTACTAGCTTATATCTTTCACAAATTCTAACAACCTGCTTCCTTGCTCATGTCTTTCTCCTAGACCTAAACTTCTTACAATATTCCCCTCTTTTCCTTCTCTCACTATAGCATTCCAATCACCCATGATTATTAGATTTTCTTCCCCCTTAACCTATTGGATTATTTCTTCAATTTTGCATATATTTTCTCTATTTCTTCATCATCTTCCTGTGATGTTGACATATACACTTGTAATAATGTGGTTGGGGCGGGCTTAGTTTCTTACCTCATCAAAATAATCCTGTGAAGTGAATAAACCATAATTGAACAGCTTATGCAATGGACTTGTCATCTTAAGTGTTAGGACATTTTCATCATTCATTATTCCCTTTACTATCACCAGGAAAGTACACACCAGTGTGGTGACCAAGAACTATTATTTCTAAATTTGAACATTTTAAATGACTGCTGAACTAAGAACTTCTAGTAAGTCTTTTTGAAGTTCGTTCCTACAGTAATTAATTAATGAGCAATTACTAGTAACATTATTAAGGTCTTTTAAGGGGTTGTCATTAGAAGCAGAGAGTTGGGAATATGAAAATAATTATCTTAACAGATAAGAACTAGGCAACTCATTCGAAAATTTCACGAATAAAATAGAATGAATAGTGAGGTTGAATGCTTGTAGTAGAACCACACTTTTGTAGCAAATATTTATTTTGTTTAGTGTAATAGGTGTAAAATACTTACAACACATTACAAAACAGAAAAATTTAAATCACAGTGTATACACAACAATCTGTCAGTGACCTTAACAGAATACAACCAACCTGAACAAAATGCACACAGCATTTCAACATCTCTGTGATATGTGTTGCTGTGCAAATAAAATGTTTACATTGGAATTGAAAAGATAAACAAAAATGTTGCTGTAACAGAAAAAAATATGCGAGATGCTACTTTTTTTATAATAATGATTTTTTTTATTAAAAAAAAAGTGTACTGAAACTTCTGTGAAATCTGTTGCTTCAATCAAGGGACAGGCTCATACACACAACCACTTTAAGCATTAAATTTAGAAAAATTCTTTCTTAATTTATGATTTTACCTAATTGGAGACCTTAATCTTTAAAATAATATGTCATTAATCAATTTCTGTTAAGTATTGAAGGAGATAAATGATACGTAATTAAAAAAACAGGTTGTAGGAATAATATTAATACTTTTGCCCTTTAAGTGTTGAATTCAAAATATTCCTTTTATAAAATAAGGATGTGACCAAAGCGAACACCTTGGTCTTTAACCTCATTTATCAATTTCGGTTACATATCAAGGGAGATAATTGGCTCATGAACGAAAATTGTGTTGTAGAAATATTAATACTTTTCCCCTTAAAGAGTCGATTTTTTTAAAAAAATTTCCTTTATTAAAACCGAAGACCATACGAAGGGCTCAGTCATTCCAATGATACCTCGCTTATCAATTTTAACTATCAAGGGAGATAAATGACTGCAGACACAAAAAAAAAAGAAAAAAAAGCAATTTAGAAAAAACTGATATTTTTGCCCTTTAAGGGTTCAATTCAAAAATTCCTTTCTTAAAATATAAATGTGACCACATTTATTTATTTTGGTTATATATAAAATATCCTTAACGCCATGCCATAGCATATAAAAAAATGTTGTAAACGGCTCGAAAATTCATTTAGTGTATGAGTAATGCCCAATTTTTATTGCAGAATGTAGGTTCAAAATTAATGTCGATTAAAGCAACATGTAAGGATTTATGTACCTATATCCGACAGAGATTTCCATGATAGAAATATTCTTCTTGTCTATACTATGGAATCATGCATTTATTTATTTTATTGTGATCACATTTGCATATTCTCATTCAGTAAAAAGCAGAGCTAACTTACATACACCGATAGTTAAAGTACTTCCCGATGTGCAATTTTGCTAACAAGATACATGCTTCCGACTGTGTTAAGCACACGTTCTTCAAACACTGTTCACTAACTAAAGACAATACCATCACCAACTGCTTGTACCAATTCTGTTTTACTTTTAACATGACAGTGTTGATAATTTTATGCACAGTTTTCTGAGTCATTACAATTGCTTAAATTCGAACTTGATACAATTTCACGTTGACTATAGGTGCACTGTTACAATAGGTAGGTATGCATACATTACTAGCAGTTATGAATGAATGTAAATCTGATGAACTTGAAGTGTCAATTTTACAATTTAACAATACGAATCTGTCAAATGATAAATTTGAAATTACGAACCGTAGAAAATACTTCAAGGTACTCGTGAATTTCAGTTTGTAAGCTGACTAAATTATAAATAAGCAAAACAATTAAAAAATTGAATTTAGTGCCAGACTATAGAAATGGAAGCCTACACTGGACTATGGAAATGGAAGCCAAGACTATGCGGGGCTGATTTTTTCATTTAGTATCAGAAGAAAATACAATATTTTTCTTTAAATAATAATGAGAAGTTACAATTTAACTATCTACTTACCTTTATTTTAATATCTTTCCCTTAAATTCAAAACTATCTCATTTCATAAATAATCATCTAAGAAATCTTATAGCCAATGCTACATCTATCAAACCAAATAACAGTGACTGATGTACGATTTCCTGTGATTTCTGCAGCTACAGAGCGGTCAAAAATTGAAATTTACTGTAACCAAAGTGCACAAAAAAAAATGAAAAAAAAATGTTTAAAAAAATGCTAGATCAACGTAAAAGAATTTAAAACAATAAAACTAGTAGTAGTTGTACACCAAAGGATATGAAAAAAATCCTTTCTTGTATCACACTATTTTGATTGTTTCATATCACGAACTGTGTGTGACGCCCCCGAAAGGGTGACACCCTGGGAGGACTGCCACCAGGCCCCCCCCCCCTCCCCTCCCCTTAGCTATGCCACTGGACATGTGTGTCCCTATATTTCACTCCAAAGCCAAAACTATCCAGCACAGTCCACTGGTTATTATGTGTGGTATTAATCTCAAGACTCCCACCATGCACCATGGTGGTGTCATGATTGTAGCTATGTGATGTGGGAGATATGGTGGTTGAAATTGGTCAATGGAGGGCAATTTCACATTTCGACCAAAGACATATATGTCCTTATATTTCACTTTTCAGCCATAAATACCCCATGCAGATCACTGATATTTGTTTGTGGTATTTGCCTCGAGTCTCCCATCATGCACTGTGGTGATTACATGTTAGTAACTGTCAATCAAAATTCTTTACAATCACAAATGAAGTCGTGGGCATCAGCTAGTTGATACATAAAATCAACCATCATTTCTGCAAATCTGCACTAACTGAATACTGTTCAACCTTCATATGAACCATTCATATGGTTCATCCTGAATATAACAGATTTGTGCCTGATATTTCATTTCTTTCTAACCTCTAATGAAATAAAGACATATTAAAAAGTGAATCTAAATACTTTATTTCTTTCTGTTGTTTCAATTCAGACCACAGAAATGGAAAATGAGGTATCAATGCTTCGAGAACAGAAAGCACAAATAGATAAAAATTTAATGAAGATGCAAGCAGAGCTTGAGAACAAGGAACATTTAGCTAAAGATCAAGCAAAGGCCATAAAAGCAAAGGATGAAATGATCAGAATGCTCAAAAACAGCGAGAAGAAGCAGGCAGAACAAATAGCTGACATGCAGGCACTCTTGAATGAACATGATCAAGCAGCATTAACTGTAAGTTTCAACTTTTTAATATTTTTATCATAGTTTGTTTTTAAATACAAATATCTGATACATTGAAGTTGTTCTATCCGTAAAAGAGTTATTTCTAATTATTAGTTATATCTTTAATAATTTTTTGTTAGTATAACCTATCAGTCAAACATCTACTACTGATAATTTTCTTGCAATCTTCTGGCTAGTGTGCTTAACTATTTTACTGGTTGGACACCCTTAAGGTATGAAAGAATTTGTACCCTTAAGGTATACTATTAACCAGCGAATTCTTATCCTGAACAGTTGTTCCCAGACCATAAGTTCCCCTTGTAATTGAAACTGTTATTAAATAATATTTTAAATTTCATTGTCCATATTTAATTTCCACTGTAGGTTAAGCTCAGAAATATATAAAAATAAATTAAAATAATTGGCCTGTTCTATGAGTGCTGTTTAATTATTTTCTAATACATTAAAACAGTAATTACCAACTATTTAAATGATTAGTTATTAATCACATCAGCAAATGGTATTGAAATGTGAATTTTAATCTGAAGGTTAATTTTGAAGTTTACAAGCATAAGTTTTATTTTATTGAGTTTTAAGTACTTTTTATCTACTTATTCCTTGCAGTAAAGTGATTGAAGAGTAAAGCTTCAATCAAAAAATCAGTAAAGCACAGTGATTTTTTTTTAATGAGACTATCAATTAAATTTAATATATATAAAATTTCATAATTTAATCCTTAAGGTTCATTTAAATGATATATTTAGGTACTGTTTTGGGGCGATGAAATGATCTAGGGGATGGGCGAAACGATCAAGGAATTATGTGAAACTGTCAGGGTCCTTGTCCCTGTTCTCTGTTTGAATTTACCACCACCACGTTCCTGACTAACAGTCATTTTGTGAGACAGTCTCCAATATCACCATCCCTCCATAATGTTCTCCTGTTGATGAAGGGACCATTCCCGAAACATTCATTGTTTTTCCTGTTCTTATGCATTTTTATGTGTTCACCCCATGAAACCATTATCTAAGGTAAGCGGTGTCTTATTTCACTATTCTTTAAATATATATATATATATGTATATATATATTTAATAACAACAATGGGCAGGAAAATGCTTTATGGCAATAAAACTAAGAAAGGATAGGGAAATATGACCCAACACTTACCACAGATGAAGGCGGCTGGGAATAACGAGAGACACCAGGCATATACACAACGATGGCTGTCTGAGTAATTAAATCAGAACTGCACCTATCCCAGCAGAGATTTAAACAGGCTGATGGAGTCAGATGGCACCTTATAAGTGAACACATTCTTCAATGAGAGATTCCTATCCTACAAGTGTGTGATTCTTGTGAATCATTTTTAATGCTAGAATACATTTTAAAAGCTTGTGTTTTGTATTATACATTGAAAATAAATTTCACTTTGCTAAAGGTCCTCTACTTATGTATACCTACAATACAGCAAGGTAATTCTAGTAAAGGAAGGACCCGAAGCAAAATGAGTGGCGATTGGCTGTTGAAATGAAGTCACTGTAGGAGCAAACTTGAGCAATGGATGGAAGTGGCAAATGAGTGAAGCATGCTGCCGTTCAAAACTATGCATTTTACAGATACCAAAGCAATTAATCCAACGAAATTTTTTAAGTACAGTATTTTGTAAGGACTTAAGCAACACCAGGGGTGCAGTATCGCTTTAGTGCTTTGACTAACAGTTCACTTGAATTAAAAGTTCTGAGGAATTTTGATGAAATAATTTTAACTTGACCATGTTCCTGCCTGGATACTCAACTATAATGCTTAATGGTTGCCACCAAATTTTTTCAAACCACAAACTTAGAAAAGGTTGAAACAGTTTACTATAAAATCACAAAAAAGTTCACTTGGACAACATTTTGGAGTTTATTTAAAAAGTCACATTCACAAAATATTGCATTAAACAGTTGAGTAGGCGATCGAACACTCGTTTCCAGAAAATTTTAGGTTGTGGAGAGAAATCATACCAAACGACCCCTTTAGGAAATTTCTTAGTAGACATTACATTAGCCGCCTATTACAACGACACCAAATGTGGCCGACATTGAGTGCAAGTTACCAACCGCCGCCTCCCTGCTCCAAAACAAACTAGCACGGATTACCTCACATAACGCTCCCAGAGTAAAGACAAGATGAAACCGAAAGAAAGACAAAGTGAGCTTGCTGCACGATCTTTTACAGAACCCCCCAAACCAATGACGTCAGCAACTGCTTCCGCGTAACTGAACATTCGCAATGATTGAAGGTAATGAAAGTGTTCAAACTTTGACAGTGTCTAGACTTATCTGCTAGAAGTCTAAAGGATGTTTAGTGCGAAATATCGAGTGATTAGTTTTAATTTTTTTTTTAATTTGCGTAGTGATATATGTCTCTGAAGCGAATGGGGTTTACCCAAACATTTGAATTTATTCAGTTTTTTTTTTTTAGGAATACTGCTGAATTTTAAGTTACCTGGATAAAATTAGTGTCAAAATGTTCTCCAAAAATTCCTGAGTTTAATGGTGTAAATTATACCGAGATTGGTGGCAGGATAATGAAATTACAGCTTAGACAAGATTTGGTAAATTAATTATTTAGAAGTTATACAGTTTTTCGTTAATAATTCTTAAAGTATTATTAATATCAAAAAGGTAAAATTATCGGGATTTTCTCTGAATTTAATTACATGTTTTAAAAGTTATTTTATCTCTGGGAATGACTTGGTTTAGTTGCAAATAATTCTTAATTGACCCACGTGTGTTCAGTGACGAAATAATCTTTAAAATGTCTATAAAATCTTCTACTACACAATCTTGTGAACAAACAGTTGCTGTTATTGTGCTGAAATCATTCTTACTATAGCATTTTTGAATCCATATTTTTGTAAGCTGTAGGCCCATGGAAAGGAGTGATAAGTGATACCTGTACTTTTTGTTTTTTCTGTTGTAAGCTGTACAGCCAGCAACAGCACATCCAGCTGTGTTCATTCAATTTACAGCAAGTTATAAAGAAAATCACAATCGCAATACAGCATGCTCCCATATACTTAAATGCTCTGGCAACATACAGTGCTCGTATGGTGATGTCATGCGCAGAGAAAGAAATTTGAGCTTGATCTGCACATGCCAATCACCCCCCCCCCCCCCTCCCTCTCTCCAATACAGGAATAATGGAGTAGTTTTTGTAGTTATATGCTAGGAAGTAAACACTTTGACTGTGAGAAGCAACAAACAATTAATGTTTTGTTGACAGTGATTCATGAAAGAATTAATCTGTGGGTTTGTATGGGGTTTGAACACTGTGTAGTGCATGTTCCCATAGCCCTGGACATAACAAAGGATATTTTTATATAGTGAATGCTGAGAAATTAAGAGAAAAATGTCTGGAAATAAGCTTCCTTTTTTTGTTGACCCAGCTGATCAGACTTTGATGAGGTTTCAATCAGTGTACAGACTATGAACCCGGAAGTAAAACTGGGTAGATTTATTTTAATGTGACAACCTGAGAAATTAAGATGAAAGGGAAATTTAAGGAAATTTAATTTAAACTCAATGAAAGAACTTTTTTTACAATGGTTTAAGGAGTTATTAGTAGCAGTGGTTAAAACTATCACTAAGCTCAATCTAAACTTTGGGGTGCAAACACAAGTACATTCGCCAGAGTGAATGCTTCCATACAGTGCCTTAGAGGATAACCTGCATCTTCATATGTGATTTCAAAGTTCGATTTGCCTTAAATGTTTTCAACAAGTGTATTCTGATACCAGCTTTAACTTTCAGAATATATTTAAATTAGTAATTACAGTGACTTTGTTTCATTTATGTATGACCTGTTAGCTAATATAGGATGAACTAATAGCTTGGTGGCTGGTTTAAAGAACTTGAGCATCTTCGAGAAAAGGTATCAGTTATACAGGCAACACGATCAAGTTAATGTTAATGTTGCATAAACCCAATGCACATTTTATTATTACACCTCCCCCAAACCAAAATCTGCTCAAGGCCCCTCCCCCCAACCAAAATCCTGGAACCACCACTGAATACCTCCAAATAATTTCTTTTAATTTAGTTCCTACAAGTATCATATAACAAATGTGTGAATCTTTAACAAATTATATTCAAGCCCCTTACTGAATCATGAAATATGTTAATATTTTTAACCCTAAAAAGCTATAAAGTTACCTAGAATGATTCCAAAATGTGTTAAATTTAATGATTATAGATCTAAAAACCTATTTTGACTGACTTAATTAAATTGAATTGAATTAAATTGTGAGTGAGCACATGCTCCAGTGGTAATTTCCCTAATTGTCTAATTACATGTTTCATAATATTATTATCTTATATACTACCAGTACTTTTCCATGAATAAAGCCCTACATCAAAAAATTACTGTCTCATCACAATATTATTAACAAATTAGAAGTCATAGGGTAAGTAGATATGTTATTAGATTAATGATTTGGAGTAAATTCTTTACATAGGATTGCTGAGTACAGAAAATGTTGCACCATTAGTAAAATTTTCCAGAATTAGCAGTTTGTTGAGAAAAGAATAGTATCAGGCAAATACAGAATATTTTTATATGCATGGTATTTAAGTTTTGATAAAGGAAAGAATTGGTTTAATTAGTTAAATTCCAAGACTTTGTAAAAATAAAAGAGACTACAATTAGTTAGTATATATTTTGAATCATAAGAATATTTTCTGTTGTAAGTGATTTCAGAAGTGGGAAATAGTGACTTGGGGAAGGAGTGATTCTTTAAAACTGCTGAACGTGTGAATGAAAGATAGTTTGGATAATTTATGTCTGTCAGTTCAGCAAAAATACAATTGCAGTGGTCATTTGGTGAGAAGCTATTTAGGCAGACATATTTGGGCCATGTGCAAGGCAATTACAATCACAATAGTACAGAAATTTTAACTTTAAAAATTCTTTTATAATTTATAACTGATGATTAAATTGGGAATATTCTTTTGGTTTTTAATCTTAAAAACAATTATGAATTGTAATGTATCTATAAGCTTGCTAAAAGTATTTCTACTAGCTAGCCCCAGTAGTTACAGACTTATAGTTTAATTTCAAAGATGTTTTAGTGGAACATAGAAATTTCAACTAAAGTAGTTTTTCAACCTTATTTTCTTGCATTCATTTACACTACCAAATCTCATCATTAGAATCATTTTAAATTGTATTTATCATACCTGGAAAAATTTAGTTTAAGAGTTAATTCGATGTGTTGATGTTTGTAAGCCACGCGGTCAGTGGAGACTAAAATTGAAAATCTGAAATTACTTGGAATTGCGAAAAGTTACAGCTGATTTTTTATCATCGGTAATAGTCAGTACCTTCTAGCAAGTTTTAAACAAAATATCAAGTAATTAGGTAAAGTTTAAGTACCATTTTTAACTAAGAGAAAAAAAAATCGAAATTTAAACTAAAAGAAATAAAAGCAATAAATTAATATCAGAAGATAGATCAAATTAAGAGGGTTAAAAATATATATAGGTTCCTGTAGAAAGCTTAAAGCATCTGTTAGATAAGCGAGATTTTGGAAATGATTTGTTGTAATTATGGAGAAAGTTGCCATATTGATGACATAAGAGGATTAAAATAAACTTAACAGAAACCTTACTGAAACCCAAACCAAGTTAAAACTGAAATAGTAGTGTAACGGGCCAAGATTGGCACTTACGAGGTTTAAGAGGATTGAAACGAGGGCATATGGTGGACTAGCTCCTGTATGGGGGAGAAAGCCAGTGATTGGCGGAGACAAGTCACGTGACCCCGAGGAGAGAGCTGATAGGCCGACTCAGGAGGTCGGGCAGTCTGGCGCGAGCTCTTGTAGTAGCCGGTCGTGTAGTGAGTTTGCTCGCGATATGTAACTTAAAAAAGAGAATAGTGATGTGAATCGTAGAGTGCCCTTGCCTGGATGAACATAAAAGGAAGGTGTGAACATCAGTAGTGAAAAATGTGTGTCACCTTTTCGGTATTTGCTGCTGGGTAGGAAGGTGATCGTTTACACCGACCACAAAGCGCTAGCATTTTTAAGTAAATGCAGACTGGTCCATGGATGACTAGCCCGCTGGGCGCTTCTGTTACAGGAGTTTCAGTATGAAATAAAGTACATTTCAGGGGATCAAAATGTCGTGGCAGACACCCTCTCTAGACTACCTCTAGGATTAGAAGAATATGAAGGGGAGACAATAGGAAAGGGTCCGAAACTTCTGTATATCCGAGGGGGTCGAAGGAGAACGTGAAGTTAGAGATTCCCTGAAATTCATGCGGAGAGAGCAGCTGAAAGATGATGCCATAGCTAAGGTTATTAACAAACTGGGTGAGGAGGATTCCTCCAAATGGCCACCTTGTTACTGCCTAAAGGATGGAATCTTGTTTAGGAAAAGACACCCAGACAGTGAGAACTGGCAACTCTGGATACCGGAAGAACATGTAGAAAAGTTCATTACGCAACAGCACAGCAGTTATGGCCATTTTGGGGCAAACAAATGTTATAAAATAATGAATGAAACTCTCTACTTCCCAAATATTAGTAGGCGAATAAAGAAATTAGTTGCATCTTGTGAAATATGTCAAAAGATGAACAGTATCATCCCAAGCCGACAAAATGAGCTACTGGCAATAGATGTTTATGGACCACTACCAAAATCGAGAGGGGGGGTCACGCAAATATGTGTTATTATGGACGTTTACTCGAAATACATCAGACTTTTTCCAGTCAAACGGGCAACAGCAAAGATATTGTGCTCAAAAGTTGTAAATGAGTACATTGTACACATGGGCAAACCACAAAAAATTCTTACAGACAATGCACCTCAGTTCATAAGTAAAGTGTGGATGAATAACCTTCAACAACTGGGGATTGAGATACTACACACTGCATACTACCACCCACAGGCAAACCCGGTAGAGCGCGTCATGAGGGAGCTAGGGCGCTGGTTCAGAACGTATTGCCATGATAATCACAAACGATGGGCCCTTGAACTACAGGGCATAGAAGAAGTAATCAATACGATCCCACATGATGCCACATCCATAACGCCATACGAAGTCATGTTTCGTAAACTGCCACAAAGAATTGCATATGAACTATTAGAATTCCCTCCCGTATCAATAGACTTTGAAAAAAGGCTAAAATCAGTGCTAGAAACTCTCCACAAACATGCTAGGAAGAGACAGGAAAGACACAACTTACACGGCCAACGTACAGTGTATAAGGAGGGGGATAGGGTGCTTATACAAACACACTACAAGTCCTCATCCTTGAATCAAGAGATCAAGAAGTTCCAACCATTATATGAAGGCCCTTATATCATACAGCAGAGATTAATTGGCAACTCCTATATAGTAACTCACCCAAACACAGGGGATATAAAGGGAAAATATGATGTGACTTCAATAAAACCCTTTAAATGACATCTCACAACAGCGCTATAAGTAGTTTATCCAATGAAATTTTACAAACTGAGTGAACTGATGAGAGGGGTGTGTTAAATTAGTAAAATAAGTGTGACTCCTTCAAAGGGTAGGTGACATATAACCAGATGGGATCTGCTCGACGACCTTCAGCATTATTTCTGTGGTTTGGACCTGCATTTAAAATGTACAAATGATTTGGTTTTATGAGAACTACATTTTTGTAATTCTATTTGTGTATTTTACTTTTGAAGACCTAAATTGAAGTCCACTTCAAACAACCTTTGTTCCAATGTATGTGTAAATCAGTTAACTAATTGTGTATGTAATTTTCTTTTGTTTCATATTTTAAAATGTTTTTTCCTAATGCTGTATGTATTGTTTATTGTATAACTTTGGTAAGGAAAGTTGGCAACCTCACAGGACTTGAGGGTTTTAAGGAAAAAGAGCCAATCTGCATGTTGTTTCGGGAAGGTATGTACTTCCAAGACATGTTGAAGGAGATGTACCTTGTAGAAAATGTATTGTATTGTAAGAATTATGTATTTCAAAGATGTGACAATTGTATTGCCACATTGTATCGCCAACACAAGCCAATAGGTAATTTTAAATGTCTAACAAATTTATAAAAATGAGTACCTGGTATATGTTGAATGTATGTGAGGAATGAGAGTTGTAAGTAGGAGAGTTTGGTGGTTAGAATTTCAACCTTATTTTTGTGGCATTGGCATTTCACAAAATAAGCTTTAAATTGAGAGGGGTTGTAACGGGCCAAGATTGGCACTTACGAGGTTTAAGAGGATTGAAACGAGGGCATATGGTGGACTAGCTCCTGTATGGGGGAGAAAGCCAGTGATTGGCGGAGACAAGTCATGTGACCCCGAGGAGAGAGCTGATAGGCCGACTCAGGAGGTCGGGCAGTCTGGCGCGAGCTCTTGTAGTAGCCGGTCGTGTAGTGAGTTTGCTCGCGATATGTAACTTAAAAAAGAGAATAGTGATGTGAATCGTGGAGTGCCCTTGCCTGGATGAACATAAAAGGAAGGTGTGAACATCAGTAGTGAAAAATGTGTGTCACCTTTTCGGTAATCGCGGCGAGAAGTGCATCTAGTTCATGTGAGTAAGTTGTTTGTGTGTGTGACCAACCCACGTGTGCCCCCAAATTAGAACCTGCAATCGGAAGAAAAAACGAAGTTTGATTTGAATCTTAAAAGGCTGTGTTGGCGAGAATTTTCGATTTCATTAAAGTTGGAAGTATTTTTAAAACCTGGTGTTCGATCAATCATCCAAACATTTATAAAGTGGTTTTAGTGCTTAGAGGCATAGGATTCTCAGGGTGGAATTCCCTGGGTGGCGACCAAGAGGCGAATGCTGCAAACACCAGGAATACGACAACAGGTAAGCGCCACACAGTCGTAGATGGCGGGACAGTTGAGGTGAAGGACAAAGAACTTTAGTAAACTAAGGATCCCCTCCTTGACGTTACCGCCACAGTAGGATACCAGGAAGCCCATATGTTAATTACAAGTCAAGCTAGTTAGTACTTTTGGAGATATTAAATTTTAAAGGTTTTTGCTGATGTCACAGAAATTTCCAATTGGATAAATAGACCAGTAGACATCTTGGCAATGCTCAGTTTTTCAGTGGTTGTCAAAGAGTTAACATCATGTTGTAATGTAGGCTCACTTTTTTGGCAAGTTTTGTAACGGTCAGTTCATTCCACTGGTGAAATGAATTGCTCCACATAGTTGGTAGTCAGAGTGTATTTTAAAATGCTGTAATTGTACTTTCATCTTAGTTAGGGAGCTTGATGAGAGTTTGTCCTCTCGCAAAGTGTGCATTACCTGCAAATCTTCTGTGAAACTGTTGTCTGATTGTTTTATCAAAATTCTGGTACCGATATTGTAAAGTAGAACTTTTGGAAAAATATACATCTTTTGTGATTTTGAAAAAGGTACAGTGAACTCATTTCTATTTTCCCTTTTATATTTGAGGGTATATAAATCATGTAGCAACCAGCTCATTTAATTATTCAAGTTACCAGAGGCTAACAGTCATGAACACCATTGTTAATAGTTCAGACAGTAAGTTTGCTTAAACCCCAAGGCAAAATCTCGTCGTCTGACAGAATGAATAACTACTGTTCTATAATGTAATAGTGTTTTAGTTCCTGAGATAAACTTGTAGTTTCTAATAGAATTCAAAGATTCCAATTTGGTCAAGTTTAAAATATAATAATGGTGTAGGAGTGAACTTTTGAGAAATAGTTACATTAAACTAAAGTGAAGTTTCTAATTTGCTTACTCTTTATTTTAATAAGTTAACAAACCCATTGTATATGTAAAAGGGACCATTTATTTCCATATATTCTATACCTAAGCTTGAGTGACAACCATTTAAAGCCTTATCCATGTCCTCTTGTATTCGTTTAATATCTCCAAACCCACCAAACCATTCAAGATCACAAAAAGAACAATTTACTGGTTACTATCAACTTTAGTGAGGTGGGTTAGTTTAGATGACTGTGATGGGAGGTTTGAGCAGTCAGTAAGAAACTTTTCCACTTGGTCATTAAGCCCTCATCAAAATATTATAATTTATTACATTTATGCTAAAAAAACCTATCAGGTGTCATCAAAAGAGGCATAAATAAAGGCTTTCATTAAAAAAAAAAGTCTTGTTTGCCAGTGTTTTCAATTAATATTCATGCATTGTGTCCTTGGCAGTCAATGGTGCTTCTTTTTTAATTGTCACTGCAAATCATCATCTGCAGTCAGTTAATTCATATCTGAGAGTCATGACCACACTAATTATTCATTAAATTTGTGAAATTTATAACTATTTGTTGACTGCAGATAAGGAGATCTAATCATCTCTGCAAGGAACTTCAGAAGAAGTCCTAACTTTATTTCATAACCTTTGTAGAACAATAACAATAATTATTATTTATTTATTTGCGTATGATTCTATATGTCATTTACAACATTCAACAACAATTATACTGTAATGACTAAACAACCTTGTTTCAAAATAAACACACATATATACACATAGTTCAGTGGACAATGCCCACAGCCGGCCACTAAGAAATAACAATTTTAAGAAAATGAAATTAGGACAACAGCTCGGTTTATATCAAAGTAAGAGTCAACAAGAGATACATCTTGTCTTCTACAAAAAATCATTATATTTGTCAGCTGGTCTCTTCACACTTAACCAACACACTTTGGTTTTTATAGACAAAAAAGGATATTTTGTAACTAGTTTTCTTGCATTGCTATCTGGATGACTTTTTTCACATTTTACCACACTGATTTTAATTGGCAATTTTTGAGTTGACCGTAACATTTACAGAAGCAGATCTTTCAGTTTTATCATCTTTGTGCTATAGGGATGTTGCCTCAGCATGTAATACAATTTCTTGCTTGGGGTTGTTACGAGAGTATTGATTAGTTAATGAAAGAAGGAGGGGACAGCTTACATTGAGGGAAGGTCTTCGGTGTAAGGAGTGTAACAAGAAAACACATGATTGGTCAGCAGGATCATGTGGTGATGAAAAGAACTGTGATTGGCTGCAAGGTCAAGGTATCTAGCAGACGGCCATGATAGTCAGGAGTATGAAGCCAGCAACCATTGAAAATGGCCGCGTAACTTGTTGCTCACTAGCAGTGTGATTATGAGTGTGTATCCAACATGTGTCACGCCTTTCAGTGCCTTAAAGTGTCATAATAGCCAAGATTGTACAGTAGTGAATAATAACCATGTGTCTTGACATTTTTGCGCTCCTTCTAACTGCTAACCTGTAATCTTCGTTGAAGTTGTAGGATGGCTGATTCTATTTTTGTAATGTGAGACTGGTACTGGACTGGATTTGAGTACTTTAAATAAACAGTTTGGAGTCTAATGATTAAGCATAAACAAACTTTCTTTAGAAGTAGATAGCCAGGTATAAGGGTTGTATCGACAATCCATGGTTATCTCCCCGGGTACGGGGGGGCGACTGATTGTTATTGACGAACCTGTAAAAGTCCATCATATAATAAATTGTTACATATAACGAATTGCGTTACAGGGTATAGGCAAGATAATGATGTTAGCTTTGTCAGTGGATGTATATTTTCATGATATCTGTCCCAAATCTGTCTCTGCAAGATTCTATTTTCAATTGGTTGTCAATCATCTTGTATTCACACTGCAAGAGATCCTGGTGAGAGGGTGAATGACAGAAATAAAAGTAACTGTTGTAAGTCACTCCAAATAGCGAACTGGGTAAGGGATGGTTAACAAATGGTATTAGAGTATCTAGTACAAAAAAAGGGACCTTTACATAAAAGTAAGAGAATCAGATAACGATACACTAAAATATCATTATAAACTTAATTCTAAAAGACCAAGAATAGGTATATATCAGCGAAAATAGATAATTCAGGGAATAGAATAAAAACTATATGAAATATAATAAAACTGAAACAAGAAAATTTGTAAATAACTCTAAAGACATAAAAATAGAGCAAAATGGATCTGTGCATAGTAAAGTAGGGGAAGTTTGTGAAATATTCAACAAACATTTTACTTCAGTTGTAGAGATATTAGGCATAGAAAACCAATCCCTGCATAGTGCCGTAAGGTTTCTTCAGGCTGGTTTCCCAAATAGATTTGTGGAGATGCAAATGCCACCAGTAACAGTCTCAGAAATAAATAAACTCATGAAACAATTAAAACCTAAAAATTATTCCAGCTATTTAATTTAATTTAATTGCAATGGAGCACAGGCTCCAGTGGCAATTTCCCTACACACCCATCTTCCCCCTATCCTGCACCCACCTACATTTGTCCTCTACAAATTTTATCTTTAAATTCTTTCAAAGTTTTCAGTTAATTATTCATCATTTCTCTTGGTAACTCATTCCAATCCCTGACACCCTTACCCAAAAAAGAGAATCTTCCCACACCCTTATGCCTGAAATCCAGTGCCAGCTTGTGGTCATGGTCATCTTTTCCCTTCCATGCACTACTTTTCATACCTATTGCAATATCTTTCCATGCCTCAACGCCAGTATACGCCCTGTACACTCCCATGACCCTCCTCATCCTCCTACTGTCTAGCAATGTTTCCCATTTCAGCTCCTTTATCATATCCGTCACTGATTGCATTCTGCGATAATTTCCAGAAACAAATCTAGCAGCCCTTCTTTGCACCCTCTCCAACTTCTGTATTTGATACGTAAAATGAGGGTCCCATACTACACTACCATATTTTAGCTATGGTCTCACCAAAGTTTACTTCTCCCGTACATCCCATCATCACTCTCTCCAAAAAGTGCAGAACTTTGAAACCTTTACCTACCACCTGTCCAATGTGTCCAGCCCAGTTAAGCTTGTTATCAAAAGTAATGCCAAGATATTTACATTTCAAGTCTTCAGCAAGCAATTCTTTCCCCACCTTATATTCATAATTAACCTTTTGTTTTTTATTTGTGTATCTAATAAGCTGACTCTTCATTGCATTTATCTTTATCCCATGTTTACCACCCCAACTAGATATCCTGTCCAGATCACCCTGCAACTGTTTACAATCCTCTATCGTTTTGATTCTTTTATACTGCATTATGTCATCTGCAAACAATCTAATATCTTGCATATATCCCACCAACTGAGATTCGCATGAATATTCTTGCCTGAACTCATGTTGCCTGCTTGAAAACCACTTACGTTCCTCACATGTATTTCTGATGTGGTTGCATATCAATCTTTCCATTCATTTACCTACCACTGATGTTAAAATGATTGGCCTGTAATTCTCAACTCTATTTCTCACCCCTCCTTTATGTACCAGTACTACTATTGCACTTTTCCAGTCCTGTGGTAAGCGGCAAGATTCCAGACTCAATTTAAATAATATTTCAAGATAAGGAACAATGTCATTTCCGGCTCTCTTTAAGATATTTGTAGTAATATTATCTGCACCAGCCCCCTTATGTGTTTTCAGCTTCCTTATTTCCTTCATGATTTCTTCAGGATGAATTTCAAATTTTTTAGTTTCTTCATTTCTAATCATATTGTTAAGCTCGTTCTCCGAATTAGACCTTCCCGTTTCTGATTCATTGTCCCTAATGCTCTCACTAAACCAGTTACTTAAAATCTCTGCCTTTTTCAAATCCTCAGTAACAAGTAGTTAGAGAAGTACTCCATCCTTATCTTTGAGCATCTCTACACCCTCCCTTCCCCTCAGTTTCCCGATATAGCCATATAAATTTCTAGATGCATCAGCCAGTGGTTCTCCTGCACTGACAATACTCTTCATAAACCCATCTTTAGCCACTTTCTTTGTTGTTATTAAGTCCTTGTTTAGTTGTTTCAAATATTCCCTACTACCCTACTGTCTCTTAACTCTGTTATGTTCTCTTCATACCAACCTCTTTAACCTCCTCACTTCTCTATTATAGTACACAGGTTCTCTACTTCTCTTTATTTTCTGCTTTGGAATGAAGTTTTCTTCCCCATTTCTTATTATCTCCTTGAACTCTTCCCACCTTGACTCTACTGTACTTGTGCCTTCCTTTCATTTGCTGAAACGTTCTCTGAAATATCTCTTCAA
>JARYHS010012040.1:0-56953 GCA_031002005.1 Vandiemenella viatica
AGGATCAGAAATGGAAACATCACAGAGAGCTTAAATGTTAAACCTGCAGAAAAAAATACTGACAAAGAAAAGGTTGCAAGGAATGGGGCATATTACAAGAATGTTGAAGTTAAAGCTCAAGCAAATACTTCTTTTTTAAAAAAAATATGGCATTATGCCACGTTGACATTGAGGTCATTAGAGGTGGGATAGGACTGGGGACAAGGAACGGGAAGGAATTCAGCCATGGTCTTTTGAAGTAAACATCCCAGCATTCGCCTGGTATGATTTTGGAAAACCATTGAAAACCCAAATATGGATACCCAGACAGTGATGTGAAAAAGCGTCTTCCCGAATGCGAGGCCAGAGCGTTAACCACTCACCCACCACGCTCAGTCTCAAGCAAAGAATAACACACATGCCCTATCTGAAGACCATTGACAAGATGGTACAACTGCATAAAGGCATATAGGCCAAGGAAGTGGACAGGAGACTAACAGTGAAGGAGGAAACTTGGAAAGACAGTCAAAAATGGATGATCCACAGAAGTGAAAACATATGATGATGATGATGATACTTTCACAACACACACTGGATTATCTAAATTCTTTCTATACCAAATGATTTAAGGTCCTCATGAAAATTGTGTTTCTAGTTTTGTAACCATTGCCCTTTTCCCTGTGTGTCTGTTGTTTCACGACTATAACTGCTCATTTTATGCTCATCAAAATATGCATGATACAAGCCCAGTTTATTTATAAGAATTGTCTCAAATACTTCAATGTATTGTATGGTGTCTAATCTTTGAAAGAAAGAAAAAATTCTAGTACATTACCAGCTAAGCATTCTGGAAAGAACTCTTTTTCAACAATTTTCATTGCATGTTCATGAAACATTTTTGATATATTCAACAAATTTTTGAATATGCAGTAGTATCCATTCTAGAACTTTATGATAGTAAAACGACTTACACAACTTTCAGTTTTCTATAGTAATAACATCTATCTAAAGCAATTAGCAAGATTTTTTTTTTTAATCAGCAAGAACTGGAAATTTATTTTTGTGTGACAGTAAATATTTTAACCAGAAAACAGGAAGAATAATAGTCAAACACACTGGCTCTTTCTGTCATTAAACATTTTTCAGTGAACATTAGATGGATACTAATACATGAAGTAAGTGACTTACTTCTGGATTCTCACTCAATCTCCTCGCAATTTATGAAATTCATTTCTAAATGTTTGAATTTTCATCCTTAATACACTGATACACTTGTGATCTCTAACTTACAGAGCATGTCTGGTGTCTGGAATAGTCCGATGTGGGCCGATGCGTTCACTAACAAGCGTGTTAAATGCATGCCGGCGATATCCATCATCTTTAGCTTGCTGTTCTGCAACTGACCGCACCAATCCCAATTGCTCCAGAACTATGAAAAGTATTAGCAGAAAGTTATGTTTAATCATAAAAAAGGATAGAATTAATACTTTCCTAATTTCAGTTTTAAATACATGTCATTTTTTTTAATTTGAAATGCACAGATTTTTTTCTGTGATGTTTTGTGTCATTCTTAGGTGGAGGAGACATTGGTTATTAAATGAAAATATTTTGGCATGACATTTGATGATAAACTCAGTTGGGCAGATCCTATTAGGTTTCAGAATCCTGCATTATCTGGAGAGGAAGGTAAAGGTTTGTTCCAGAGAAGTGAGCAAATTAGTATACAAAAGCCTGGTTGAGTATGGGCTCCACATCACGGTTATACAGGAGTTGGAGGTGACACAAAGGAAAGTGGCTGGATTTGTTTGTGGACTTACCTTATTTTTTCTTGTCCAGAGCTAGTTTGTCAACCCATATTGAGCTTTGTCAAATATTTCTTTCTTGAGAGTTCATAGATCGTTGGGGTTACAGGTGGCAGGAAAATTTGAGCAGATCAGCTGGTGTTCCATATGATTATGAAAGCTTCCACAGTCACTGTATGTATTATCTTGGTTCTCCAGTTTGAGCCGCGTCGATTTATTAAAGCCTAACGTTTCTGCCATCATGCTGTGGCTTTCATCATATTCCTCTGATGAATGCCACAGCATGATGGCAGAAATGTTAGGTTTTAATAAATCACCATGGCTCCACCCGGAGAACCAAGATAATACAGGTGTTCCATAGTTTGTACTGTTCCACAGTTGTAATCTATATAATCTTCATTCATAAGCCCCAACTTTATAGGTTGAAATAATAGATGAAAATAATATATTCTGAAAATGTTTCTTGGTGAAGAATTGATATCAGAAGCAAACCTAAAGAAGACATCGTATGTACGCAACCTTTGAAGAAGATAGCAGGTTGCTACAACCAACTCGCTCAAAATCACACTCCAAAAGCTTTTCACAAGTTTTCCCCACAAGTTAGTGAAAGTACAAGAACAAAGTCTTTCAGCTCATTAACGAAGTTTGCTACTGAATGATGAATGTTAAAACTGAAGTTACATCTTGATGAAAAATCCTCTCTGCCAAATTCTATCACACACATGGTGATAATTTTTATAAATCCTTATGGAGACACGACTGACACACGTCCAGCCATGACCTTCAAAACTGGCAGATCCTTTTATAATCAAATCACATGAGAAATTTTTTTCCAGCCTGCCAAGTTGCTCCTATCTGTCTGAATTTTTAATATGATAAGGTCCCAATTTTTCTGCATCTTCTTACCCACAAGAAATTTTATCTAAAATTGTTTAGTTTTTTCGCTATTCTCATGATTCAAGTTCTATTTCTGATTTTCACTTTTAAGATATTTATCCTCCCACTGGGATTTTTGTATATTATACTACTTAAAAATTTTCTAATCATTGGATGTATGTTACTTTACTAGATTCCTCTTACTATGAGGGTAATTTCTCATTAACAGAAAACGCGCCATAACTTTTATCCTTGTGACCCGTCAATCTAAAGTTTACAAATTCAATATCTTGCAAACTTCTGTTTATTTTAAAGCTGTAATTTACACATATTGCTTAAGAAAATTTGCTCTATTTTTTGATAGCTCATTTACTACTCGACAGTCCTTCTATCAAATTTTAATATCTATCCTTGATATCATAATCTACATGGGGGAAATTAAAACAATGCCTGACAATCAGAATACTAAAATCTTTATCACCATAAATTTCAAACTAAAATGTTACCTTCTTATTCTCTGGGGTTTTCTCTATTTTCTGTACCTAATTTTGCCCTTCGACCTATTTTATTAAGGATTTTGATTTTCTCAATATTACTAAAAAACAATCTTAGTGTTCACTAATCTACTGAAATTTTAGTCAGAATGCTGACAACATACCACATGGTTAAATTTGGATTAGCTCTTTTCATTAATTGATAATTTTTTACTAACACTTTTTCTTTTGTTTGTTCCATCCAACCGCATGGCGAATTACACTTTAAAATTAAAAATTTAAGCCATACAAATTACACCTCAAAACGGTCATAATTTTAAGCTCTATTACTGAACATGGAGAGAACAAAAGGGATTCACTTTGAAAATTTCGACTATTACACTTTTCTGTTTCTTTACAAAAATGGTTAGAATTTGAAATGAAAAGTACAATTCCTGTGTAAATACTGGAAATGAAGGAGGAAAAACTAGTACTATACTAGTATTATACCTAAAAATGCTTTGAAACAAAAGCATACTTTTAAACAAATTGATACCAACAGTAAGGTTCAATTGCATTTAATAACACTAATAATAATAAAGAAAGTTTTTCTTTCCAGTACAAATAAAACTCAAACCTATTAAATAAAGGCATCTGATACTGACCTGAAGAAGTTTTTTGTTGTTTTGGTTGCAACTGAGCCAATAATTTGTCACTGTTATGATAAATGCTAGCACCAACTCCATTTGAACTACGGTGAACATAATTTCTCAAGCCTGGCTCAACAGGCATGTTACTCGATGGAGAAACTAAAAAAAAAAAAAAAAAAAAAAAAAAAAAAAAAAAAAAAAAAAAAAAAAAAAAAAAAAAAAAAAAACTCATTAAAATTATATCAACATTGTTTTACAGCTTCAAATTTACAACTAACGGTCTGTTATTTTAAATAAATCCATTTGTTTGTTACAGGATAGTAGTAGGACCAAGATTTCAATGACGATGGTAGAATTGCAGAATTACAGCAAAAAATCAGAGCATAAGCACCAAATAGTCAATGGGGCTGCAAAAGACCAACCTTATAGTAAATGTTTTGGTGCTGGAAGGTATTTACTCACAAGATATTTTTTCTAGTATGGCAATTGGTTTTGAAAGAGTTTCCATTTCACTGTTGTGTTATTAAATAGTTTCAGTGAAACAAAACCACTGCCACAGTTGATAGATTTGCATAAAAGAAAATATAGGGAAAGTAGACTCATCAGTTATCACAGATAAGTCAGGACTGCAGATCACACAAAAACAAACATGAACTCACTTTAAAATATTTTGCTATAAATCTTAAACCATAAATAGGGATGATACATATAGAAAATGATCAGAACAGGTGAGAATTACCATATGACTGAAGCCAGAGATAAACAATGTGGGTCGGATGGGTGAGGAAGGAAAAAGAAATATAACTAATTGTTAATTTCAGTACAGTATAATATCTGCAAACTAATAAAATAATAAAAAATCGGATCAAAAAATATATGAAATATAATTAATGAAAAATATATGTAGGCCTAATTAAAATAAGTAATAGGTTTTCCTGATATCTTACTGGAGTTTAAGGCCAGGTGTATGCCTGTCAATGATGAAGGTACATTGGTAGGCTAGCCATTTATGAAGTTCATAAGGGGTAATAGGAAGAATTCCAACAGCACTCGCAAAAAAAAAAAAAAAGATTGTTATAGGCAGCCAATAGATAGTATAGGTTAGCAGTATAAATTGTTTTCTTGTAATTATCATGGACAGTTGAATAGTGGTGAAGCCTATGTTAAGAATCTATGCAGAGAAAGCTGGTAAGTTGGTAAATGAGGATCATGACTTATCCAACAATAGTCAAACATTACCCAAAGTAGCAATGGAACAGGTGTTTGTTGTTGCTGGATGCATGCTGCAAGTTTTTGTAGCAATGAGTATTACATCATAGAGATCGATGTGATAGTCTAGGAGAATCAAAATGTGAGGGTTTTGGTACAAAAGTACTCAAAGGCAATATTAATGGGTGAATTATTGACATGGTCGATTCCCTAAATTATTCGGGTATAACAGTCCAAAGCTACATGAACTGAGACATGCAAATAACTTTGCTCATAGGTAGAGCTAATTCTAGAACTGGAGTTCCCAGGTCAAATTTTGAAGAAATGTAATGCACATACAAAGGAGACAGCGCACAAAATTCTCATGCATCCACATTTGGACTATTGTCATGTCATATTAGACCTGTATTGCAAGGAATTATTTGATATTATAGATTTGTGAGGGCTGGGCGGTGCCATGCACCGGGGTCCCCAAGCTCAGGGGCCCCTGAAGTGCAGCTCAGAGGGGCCCCCTAAATCAAATCTCACAAGATTTGGTAGAGCTAAAAAAAGGTCTCCTATCTGACCCAAGGGCCCAAAAATATCTTTTTGCATCAGGGCCCTTGTTAACCTAGCTACGCAACTTGGCTACAGCTCTTATGAAAGTGTCGCAGAATTGGTACATAGATTGGGCTGTGATTGTCTATCAAGCAGATGATGTAGGTTTCATTTGAACTTATTGGTTAATGTGTCAATATCCACTTCCATTTACGTATGTGATGAAATACTACAAATAGCAACCTATTTGTGTTGCAATGACAAGACAGATAAGACTAGAGAATTAAGGAGCTGTATTAATGCTTACATGAATTCTTTCTTCCCTCACACCATTGAAATGCACAGAGTACAGATTAGTTTCAGTGCAAAGCGCGCTGTCACCCATGATTTTTTTAAATTACAGAGTATAGCTGTAAATGAATCCATCCACAACAACCTATTCCAACCCCACCACAGAGGAAGCTTTTGCAATTATTAAACATGTCTTTTGCACACAGATGCAACCTAGACCATACATGTCAGTCCACACCAACACTAGAAACCTCAAAAAATGTTTAACAGCAAGAGCTGCTACTCTTACCTGATACTACTTCCCTTTCCTCTGTAATGGGAACTAGCCTATCAACATATCCTTCACACCAGCTACTCCTCCATCTTAACCTCCAGTAAGACCCCATCATTAAGCTGATCACTTACTTTTATCATATATTTTGATTTATTTATATATTATGTATATTTTTTCTGGGTCCAATTCTTTTTATTTTATTATTTTGTATGACCTTTCCAAACTTTATAATTTCCTGTAAATATTGACTGTCCACTTCTTCCCCCGCCACTGACATCCCTACTCCTCCCACCTAGTTCCTTGTATTCAATGCCTACAGCATTTTCATTGTCACTTAGATATAAAACTTCCATTAGCAAAATAATAAAAGTGAACTGGGAGGAGGTTTTGTTTATTTGTAAGTTATTGAATCAAGGACTGCAATAAATTGACTCATATGGCGAAGAATTTGTCACAAACAGTAAAAAATTCAAAGTGGAAACTTGAGCAATGTGTTAGTACATGTTTAGAGAAATTTTAACTGATGCATATGCTCCATCACAGTAATAAAAATAACAGTAACTGTCGATGTACGTCATTCATACTATTTGCACAAAATTACCTGCCAAAACAAGTTACTAAACACAAAAAAGTTCGTTCCACCATCAATAAGCCATTTAAACTTAGAACAGGGTGGATTTGAAATCTCGTAAGCACAATAGCCCAGTGCCCATTTAGTTATGAGAATATCTGAGATGACATACTTTAAACTTTAATAAGATGAACAATAGATTAACTCGGAATAGAAAAACTGCAAAGGACTGCCACCAGAGACATGACCTTCTATGGCTAAAATCCAAGTTCAAACTACCAACAGTATGCAACATGAAATGAAAGAAAGAAAGAAAATAAATGCAGTGCATTAGCCATGTTATATGACTGGGAAATTTTGATGATGATCAAGCTTTGCTTTGGGCTTTACATTTGAAATAGCACACACAGTGTCTCAGTCTACTAAAAAAGAATAGAGCATTACCTTATAAGGGCAAAGTGGCCAGCATCTATTTTCTGACCTTGTTACCAGGACTGTTATTTACATGTAATTGTGAGATGAGAGTTGAATCGCCCATCACTGGAGAATTAATTGATTTTAACAGTTTCAAATGTGTCATGTGAGCAGAGAAGCAATTACAGTTCTATTATATCATGATCACTGGACTTCTAAGACAAATTTATGCCCTATTTCTGACCAAGAGAGGTTACAACCTGTGGCCAACTGATTTCAATCAGCTTCAACATGGTAGCTGAGAACCATCCAAAGTCCTGTAAAGGAATTTACAAACCTTAGTTTTTGTTTTTAAGAAAATCAAAGTCAATGGTCATATTGGAGATCACATTCAGGGTAGTAGCGACACTGGAAGATAAATGAATAATTTTCATAAATGTATAAGGTCCACAAAGTATCTATTTTTGATAATTAGTAAGAAACACCATTTTTGGCACAGGCTTACATTCCTGTAATGTTCAGCCTCTTTCAATGTGGTCCATGGTTTGGTGACAGCAGGTCGGGTCTGGTATCCCAAGTTCCTCAGTTGGAGGACATTCATACTGAACTTTTTTTTTCGCTAAAGAGAGACATTTCTTCACAAGCACATGTTTGGGATAATGTACATTATTCCAAATATATTTTTATGAGGAACCATGGAAATCTGGTAGGTACGTTTACATCACACGGCTCTGCTCGTACATGTACATGACCTATGTTCCTTCAATTCTGTTGTCTACAAATTCACTTTTAAACACACAGATTTCTGCTCCATGTTGTCTTAGACATGTCATTCAGCCAAATAAATTCTAATGCAAAATGTGTTCCTCAATATGAATAGGTTATGTTTCCCCAAAAACTATTGGTTGCAAAAATGGTTCCTGCACCCAAGTGTCTCTCCCTCAATGGACTTGATGCAGGCAATCTCTTAAATTTCATCCTGCACAATGTGAAGTATGGGTGAATGAGGAGGGAAGAGAGGAGGAAAGAAAAGATGTATTGTACCAATTTCAATAAATTGTGCTAAGATATGTAACTCATTTGGAATAAATTTAGATCAGCTTTAAAGAAACTATAACTCAACACCAGATTCCCACAGTTTCGTGAACATGAAGAGATATGTTTTATTGGGGGGAAAAATACAACATACATAGACTTGAACTAGGGGTCTTTGGATCTGACATGCAACTGTTAGACATCCATCTTACAGTAGGAAGGGGAAGAAATGGCTTGTTAAAGACTTGAAGTGTAAATATTTTGGCACAACATTTGATAATAAACAACTGGGAAGGACATATTGGACAAGCAGTAAGGAAAGGTTTCAATCCTTCATTTATTGAAAAGTGATGAAGGGGTGTGCCAGAGAAGTGAAAGAATAGGGTTGCAAAACTTTGATCAGACCATTGTTTGAATATGGTGGTGTGGTGATGGACCCACAGTTTGAGTATCAAACATAGGAGCTGAAGGGGATGCAAACGAGTGCAGCTAGATTTGTCTGTGTAAATTATCATAAAACACAATAAATAACTAATATGATGTAGGATATCGATTTCAATTCATTGGATGACAAAAATGGGGGAAAGAGTGGTGGTAAGGTACAAGGCATATAAGTTGGGATAAGGCTTGGAAAGATACTGGTGGAATAATTAACAGTAGTGCAAGGGTGGACAAGGATGGCCATGACCACAAGCTGGCATTTGATTTAAGCCATAAGGGAGAGAATGGAAAAAAAATTAGGTAAAGGAGTCAGGTATTTGAATAAATTACGAAAGAAAATGAGTAATTTTCCAAAAATGTTGAAAGAATTCTAAAGTCAAATTAGTTAATACCCACAGTAAATGGGTGGGGGAATTTGCAGGTAAAGGTTTTGGGTCTACTGGAAATCGTGATTCTGCTACCACATCATTCACTAATAACGTCATAATACTACTGTAGTCAGTCATAAGACGTATTATTTTCAAGCAGTAATTCCGTTCTAATACAGCCTGAACCATTAGTCTGAAATAGAAATTAGGTTGTAATATGCCCTGGACCAGGATGAAACCATTAAACATACATCAAAGTATTTCTAGTGATGCCTTGTGTTTGACTACTGCAGTACAATGCCACCAATTCCTTGCGGAATCACGATCTCCAGTAATCCCAAGCATTTAATATTAAAAAAAAAGGAGTAAATAATCAACTAAATATATTTCTGAAAATTGATAATTTTTTTATCATATTTAGATTCAACTGATATGGGAAATTGTTCTATGATCTCGAGCTTTTTTGAAAACTAAGGAAGTTTTGATCTAAATCCCTTTAAAATACTAATTTTTTGGTAGTTCTCTACTACTATATTGAAGCTGATTGAAATTAGTTGGCTGAAGTTTGTGACATTTCCTAATTAGAAAGAGAACTCAATATAAACAACAGATAATGTGATTAGGCATTAAATTACAGAATTGTCACTCCAAACATCTAATTTAATGCTTGAAAGAGTTCTTATAATCAAGAAACACTGCATGAAATATAAATCCCAAGTTTCTGTGTAAACAAATTGTTTCAGAAGTCATTCACAGTTGGCACTTGCACAAACAATGTAAATCATATTTTATAATTGACGTGTCTCATATCATTATGTATAAAGTACATGTATATGATTTAGAGGACTAATAATATACTACTACTACTACACTACTATTAGACAACAGAGTATCCATATCCATTATAGTAAAATTTATTTATTTTTTCTTTTCTTCTTCTTTTTACAACATTAGTTTCTTGACTGTATTGATGTAATCCTCCTCTTCTTTCTATATTGTGCTAACCTCTTCACCTACACATTCCCCTTACAACCTTCATCTTCAAATATCTGATTCACATTTTATAATCTTTGTCTACCTCTACAGTTCTTTTCTTTAACTGTTCCCTCCACTAACACATTAAATCAATCTTGCATGTCTTAAATTATGACCCACCGACCTGTCTTTTCTTTCAGTAAGATTTTCCCACAAATTTCTTTTTTACCCACATTTCCAAAACATGTTCATTTTGTACTTTGTCTGTCTACTTAATTTTCAGCATCCTTCTACAGCACCACATTTCAGATGGTTCAATTTTCCCTTTTTCTTGGTATTCCTAATGTCAATGCTACGCTACCATAAAATGCTGTGCTTCGGTTTTAAAAAGTTCTTTCTAAAAAATTCCTCTTTTTCATGAAAATTCTTTTCGATAGTACTATTCTTCTTTTAACATCATTCCTGCTTCAACAATCAATTTGAAGATGGAAACGAGGAAATTGCCATAGTTTAAAATCACAAGACCCATACAATACATAGATAGAAATGTCTATGTATAAAGACTCAGATCAAGGAAGAGTTGGGATTACTGGACGCACGCAAAATAAGAGTACCAATGATTTCAGTGTTTTAAGCAAGAAAAGTGTACGGGAGACGATGAAATTATTTCATAGGAATAAAAGGAAACACTCCAATATTTGTAACTATTTAAATCTATAAAACAAAAAAGTGCAATGTCCCCACACAGCACCATGCTTACCTGCGGGCTCTCCTGCTCCGGATATCGTGTAAAATAAATAGATACTTATAGCCCAAGTTGCTGATGCGACTATAAGTCCTACAACGAACGAACCATATCTGAGAGACATGTCACATGCGAGCTAACAATACAAAACCATACGTAAAGTACAACGAGAAAAAAATACAATTTCAGGTACTGAGGAGTAATGTGTGCGGAAAAAAATGTTGTAGTAAACCTACAACTCTAAATAAAAACAAAACAAAAAAATGATAAGACAGCTCTACAACAGCTGTTTTATTAGTATTATACAAGCTGGAAGTTTTTTCTTGTTGGGAAGCATTTTTGCTGCACGAAGGTCTTAAAATTCCATTTTATCCAATCAGTTAACTATCTAACACTTTTACAGATTGTAAACATTGAGCCGAATCCAACAATCGAGCGCAACAAGTACCATACGAATGAAGTAATGAATGACTATGACACTGAACAGAGATGCTACAGCAACAGATTTGTAAACAAAGCATACACTAATTCATCACGGCAACTTCTGTCAACTAGGCACTTTATCCCCAATTACTTGTTTTAATTTTAAACTTAATGAGGTCAGTAATTAAATATTTAATAAACATTACAAACAAACTATGCCACTTCTTCTTCAGAAATTCTGTAAGTTTCCTATATTATAATTCTTTAGTTCTTTCTTTACTGACAGGTTCCGAAAAATCAATATTTTAATTCTACATAGCCTTAATAACATGCTTGAAACTGCATCTGGTTCGAAACTATCAACGTGCTCTAAGAAATCAAAATGCAATCTGTTGTTTAAAATTCTTACCGTGTTGTACTCTTGTAATGACTGCCAAAAAATTATAGTATAACGAGCGACAATCTTTGGAATCTATCAATGTACACAATTTATAGACAAAAATTACATTTTACACAGTACAGAATTACTTATTCTGTATCAACATATGCAGAAAACAAATCTTCTGCTCAATGGTACTATTTCTAATCGCCCTCTACATTTGAATAAAAGAATAGTAGAGAGTAGGGATCCAAAAACTATTATCATTATTAATTGAGATAGAGCTTATGACCCTCCAGGAAATTTTACTGTGTTACTATCCGAGTTGAATTGTTGAACACTTTCCTCTATAATTTCAGTATCTGACATTTGATTCAATAAGTTACAAGGCTGTCCTGCAATCCTTAATTGAACATGGCGTGGATACGGCTTATATTAGAGTGCTTTGTAACATCTATGTCACCTCCTCAGCCTTTGTCAACGTTACATAACCAACCACTGAGTTCCGCATAGAAAGAGGTGTTAAGCAAAATTATTTTCAGCTCTCATGGAGATGGCAATGTCAAAGCTAAAACGGACGGAAAAGGGAATTCGAAGCAATGGTAGAAGACTTAACAACTTGAGACTTGCTAATGACATTGCACTTGTTTTAATGACCTTGATGAACTCCAAACCTTGGTTACCGAACGCGCCTCTGAGTGTAAAGCAGTTGGCCTAAGAATGAATCTTTCAAAAATTATGTCTAACACATCAGCCACAGAGGAAAGTGTACAGCTAGACAATGATTCACATTTATCTTGGCCAGTTTGTGAACATGAGAGGTGATATAAGACTCGAAATTTTCCGTCGCATCAAGCTGGAATGGCAAGCATTTGGGAGGTATTCTATTCTCCTGAAATCTAAAATGCCCACAAATCTAAAGCAAATAGTTTATGACCAGCGCATTCTTCCTGTGTCGACATACGGCTGTGAGGCCTAGACTCTAAATGAATTTACAAATAGTAAACTAAGGACTGCCCAAAGAGCTATGGAAAGGTTAATGCTAGGCTAAAAGAGAAACTGGCACTAAGTAATTTTTAGCCGACTTGGAGTTAGGTACAATTTGACCTATTTTGTTAAGATTAGATCGCAGCACCATCTGCAAAATCACCTGAAAAACATGCGTGTAGCCGTTCACATAATAACTCCAGATCAGTCGTCGTTAATTCACAAACCTGCAAGCTATGAAGCAGGTCAATGAACTTCATATCATAACGTTGTCGCATATTTATTAATAAACTAACTTAGAAAAAAATCTGAAGGATGGTGGGATCTGCCCGAAGAAGGCATAATAAGTCGTTGTATCAGAGGTATGACAGCCAGTTCCTTACCTCTGGGATCACGGAATGGCCCAGCGTAACTCATATGATCAAACACAACTCTTCAATATTCCTGCTGCCAGAGGGATTTGAACTTGGGGCTGGAGCCAAATTTTTTGAAAGCAAACGCCTTAATCACTGAACTACCAGAAAGTTCGCAGTGTGAGAACTGCTGTCCCATATTTAAAATACTAAACAAACCTTAATACAAATAAAAATTTAATAACAAATAGTTGTTTCAAAAAATAAAAAACCTTAAAAACACATAAAATTTTTAAAAATAACTTTATACCTTACTTAGAAATTAAATTAAAATCGACAACATTTTACATTACTATTATTGCAATTTATACAATAATCAGTTATTTTCGTAGTTGGTGCCAGCCAAAGCAAGAGAAATAAGAAATGACAATTACTTATTGAATGACAATAATACATAAAATACCATGTTACTACTTACCTATGATCGATGCTAGAAACATGTTTCCACAAATCTGAAACATACAGATGATAAGCCGATATAATACTCACTTTCAAGTGCTTTTTTTTATTATTATTATTATTACTCCGCGATTCACTAAAAGTGTGTGGCGGAGGGTGCATTGCACCTATCGAAAGGGGTTATGGTTTGGAAGGGTTATAAGGGATATGGCAGGAGGCGCCCATGGGCTATTGTGAGGAACCATCCCCGCATTCGCGTAGAGTGATCTGGGAAAACCATGGAAAACCCAGATCAGGATGGCTGGAGTGCTTTATCGAAAGCTACTCCTGTCGGATTTTAAGTTTACTCGCCCGGTAAATCCTTTCTATTCCATTCCCTAATCGCTCGTGGGAAAAATGAGTACAGAAATTAATCGGTTCTGGCCCTGATTTCTCTTATCTTATTTTCACGGTCATTTCGAGATATGAATGTTGCTGGTAGCAATATTTGCTGACTGTCATTCCGAAATACATCTGTCGTGAATTTTTCAATTAGCTTTCGTCGAGAGCAACGCCTTCCATGTTCCAGGTCTTCCCAACCTAACTCCTTCAACATCGCACTTACGCTTTCCCTCCAACTATATATACCTGTCACGAATCGGGCGGCTCTTCTTTGGACCTTCTCTAAAGCCTCCATTAACCCCTTTTGATGGGGACCCCATACAGAACAACAATACTCTAAGTGAGGACGTACTAGTGACTTGTATACAATCGATTTAACTTCCTGAGTGCATTGATTTAAATTACGACCTAGAAATCGGAGCCATACGATTTGCTTTTCCCATTACATTCTCGATATGCTCATTCCACGACAAATTATTACGAATTGTTACCCCTAGGTATTTAGCGGAATCTACCGTTCTAAGGACAGTGCCATTAATCGTATATTCATAGTTAAATGGTGTCACCTTTTTACTTACACGCATGACTTGGCACTTTTTAGCGTTTAATTCCAACTGCCAATCTTTAAACCACGCAATTATTTTCATAATATCGTCTTGTAACAAAGCGCAGTCGTCCTGGGTTTTGATTTCGCGATAAATAATAGCATCATCGGCAAATAATCTTTTCATCCCCCCTATTATGTCGCATAGATCATTGATGTATATGAGAAACAACAGTGGCCCTAACACGCTTCCCTGGGGAACTCCAGACCCCACTTCAGTAACTGATGAACGCTCACCGTCGAGAACTACGCACTGTGTTCTGTCCTTCAGGAAGTCTGCAACCCAGTCGCATATTTGTCCAGATATGCCGTAACCGCGAAGTTTCCTAAGTAACCTAGTGTGAGGCACAGTGTCGAAAGCTTTTTTAAAGTCTAATAGAACCAAATCAACCTGGGATTGCTCATCTATAATTCGGCACAAGTCGTGAATTAGAAGTGCAAGTTGTGTTTCGCAGCATCGGCCTTTTCTGAATCCATGTTGATTTGGATTTAAAAGCTCACCTTCATCCAAGAACCGCATGACATTTGAATAGATGATATGTTCTAAAATCCTGCAAAATATTGAAGTTAACGAGATCGGCCTATAATTCTGAGGATCATTAACATTCCCATTTTTAAACACTGGAGTTACGATAGCTGTCTTCCATTCGGCTGGTATTTTTCCTTGATCCAGAGAGACGGTATACAATTTCATCAAATACGGTGCAATTTCCTTTGCGTATCTTGAGTAGAATCTTGTAGGAATACCGTCTGGTCCGGGAGCCTTATTGGTTTTTACATTCATAAGCAGTTTAGTTATTCCCTCGACATCAAGAGCGAGATCATTCATAATTTTGTCGGTACGATTGTTAAATATCGGTATCTCCTCTGAGTTTTCTATCGTGAAAGCCTTTTTAAATATATCATTCAAAATTTCTGCTTTCTCTACGCTTGTTTCTGATAATTCACCATTTTCTTTAATCATCGACGGCATAACCTTACGAGAGCCTCTTATTACTTTGATATACGACCAGAACTTTTTTGGATTAGTAATGAGATCTTCGGATAAATTCCTAGCTTGGAATTCTTTAAACGCATCGCGCATTGCCCTACGCACTTCCGCGCGCAACTGGACTAATTTAGCACGATTAGATGAGTCCCCCGATTTTTCCACCGCGGCATGTAAACGCCTTTGCCTCCTGAGCAAACGTTTCACTTCCCTATTGAACCAAGGGAAGTTATTACTGACCTTAATACACTTCTTAGGAACAAACTGGTTTAAACCGGTCCATATTAGTTCTTTTAAATTAAACCAAAGTTACTCAACATTTGTATTTAGCATGTACGTTTCAAAATTCTTCGCAAAGTGATCAACCATACCCGCATCGTTTGCCTTATCGAAGCAAAACACGAGTTTCTCTTTGTCATGCTTCAGACTCAGACTAGAGTTTAACGTTACCACAACCGCCTTGTGATCACTTATACCGTCTTCTATACAAACTTTATCTACAATATCAGGATTGCTAATTAGAAAAAGATCAAGAATGGACGAGGAATCTTTGTCGCACCGTGTTGGCTCTTCGACCATCTGTTCAAGAGATCTTTCTGCAAATGATTCTAGGAACGTTTCGGTTATTAACCTATCTCTTCCACCCAACCTGAACGTGTATGTGTCCCACCTAACCGACGGTAGGTTAAAGTCACCACCCACGATAAATATTTGTCCTTGAAATTTTTTGTAAATGTTATTAAGCGACTCTCTGAAGTATTCCGCGTTAGCCAAATCAGAATCCGGAGGTCGATAAAATGACCCGAGTATGAACTTTAAATTTTTGCCAATTTTTACCTTGACCCATATTAACTCGCAAAAATTTTCCGTTTCAGTTACGACAGAGCAATTAACGGTTTCACTTACGGCCACGAACACACCCCCGCCCATTGAGACAGTTCTGTCCTTCCGAAAAACATTGAAATGAGGGCCAAATACTTCGCTAGATTCAACTTCAGGCATCAACCAGCTCTCGGTTCCTAGTATTATATCGACATCATTAGTCGCAACTGAGGCGTGAAAATCCGCTACTTTCCCTCTAATACTCCGACAATTTAGTACCATTATCCTTAGCTGCTTCGTACAGTTATTTGTGTCTAAAATAGCATTTTTCATACTCGCACTCTGACGGTAAACGGGTAAAGTAATTGGAGCTGTAATATTAAAATTATTCGCGCCATCACTACCGGGACCAGCTTCTATGTTATCAGTACATCCTCTTCGGTGAAATGAAGGATCCTCGGGCCTCACGCTGTTCCTAAAAAATAATTCATATCAAGGCGGTTCCAAATTTTAGCAGCCACCATGGACGCCATTCTAGGTGTGTAGTGGACGCCCGACCTGTCAAATGCGTCCCAGCTGGCAGCTATCATCGGACGAAGGTCGACGAAGCCCCAGTTGTTTTTGCGACACAGCTCCTGCAAATTACTATTTAAATTAAAGATCTTCCACCACACAGCCTCCCCACAATCGACACGCGGCACCACACTGCAAATTGAGAACTGTAATGAAACTGAATTTTCCCGGGCGGCTTCATACGCCTTTCGGCCCAACTTGTCCATGGATTTAACTATATCTGGAACAGAAACACGACACGAGTCATTAGTGCCGACGTGCGCAGCTACTCTTAACTGACGGCAGTTCGATTCCCTAATCGCTTTTGGAATGGCCTCCATGACACGTGGTACGGTTGCTCCTGAAAGAGAAACGGAATGAACGTTTGTATGAGGATCTGCACCGTTCTTCGTGGCTAATTCCCGTAGCGGTTTCTCCAGCCGTCGCACGTTGGAGCTGCCAATGACCAGTTAACCTTTTCCTGGCAAGGCTCGGGGTCTGCGGGTAAATCTTCCCTGCTGCTCTTCTGGGTCATTCGCGCTTGAATCCACAACTTCCTGTAACACAGAAAACGCGTTACTTAGGGGCAAGGTATCATTTTCCCTTCGGCTAATTGGGAATTTCGACGCCTTTCTCCGATCCACACGATGCCAGACGTTTTCTGCAACTGGAACCTGAAAATCAAAACTTGCCGATTCCACTACAGTTGGCTGCGGAATTTCTTCGACGCACTGCCGCTCCTCGTCTAGGATGCTCCATACCTGCCCTTGAAGAGACGCCATAGTATTAAGAATCTCCTCGAGAACCAGACGCCTACCAGAACACTTACCGCATTCTACATCCTACCAACTGACAGTGTACTCAACACGTCGCCTCGAGCAGCAAATAAAGTGCAGTTATTCGTTACTCGCGATGTGTCAACTGCATCGACTCCAAGAGTAACTGATTAATGTAAAAATTTCAAAATATTGTCCATTTAGATTTAACTTCTTCTAAGCAAAGATTAAAGTTATTTTAAAATTTTAGTGTGTTTTTTCGAGGAGGTTTATTCTTCTTTTTTGAAACAATTATTTTATTTATTATCTTATATACTTTGAGTGTAAATTTCCCCACCCATCTACTTTTGCCCTCAACGAATTTTAGTTCTAAATGTTGCTGTATGAGAATTTTCCATTCTGCGTTTATTTTCCCGCGAGATACTCACATTAAGGGGTATCACCAAATATCAACTGCCACTGAACATCGTTATAAATATTCTCCTTGGCATTTAGAGCTTTCTTTCGAATTAGCCGATTTTGACAATGAGCAGGCAGTGGCGAATCCAGAAATTTTCCGAGCTGGTGCATTAACTGCGAGATTGCTACCCCATCAAAAATTATTTTTCCGCCCCCATTGTCGCCGCCCGGATCAGAAATGGAGCTAAAAAATGTCACCATGACATAAATTTGCCATCCTTCAAACAAGATTTTGCCGCCTCTCGATGTTGACGCTCGGGACAAGCTCCCCAATTTGCCCCACCCCCTAGATCTGGCTCTACAAGCAGGACCCAGGGCCGCCGTAAGCGGGTGTGCAAGGCGTGCACCACACGCGGGCGGCACGCCGAGGGGGGCGGCAAAACGAGTGATCGACAGTCACCGCCCCGCGATAGTTGCTACTCCATTGTCACCGCAACAAAATTTGCAGCATATTGTTTAGCGGGGGACCTTTTTTTTTTTTAGCTCAACAGCTGCTTCGGGCGGCCGGCGACACTCGGGATGCCAACAATGGGGGCGGCAAATAATGTTCAAAGGGGCGGCAATCTCAGTTTTTTTACCAGGTTCGGAAATTTCCTAGATCCACCACTAGCTGTAGGTAGACAGGGGGCGGCATAATCGGCATTGCACGCGGGCGCTGAAATAGCTAGCGGCGGGCCTTGCAGGACCCTATAATTGCCGAAGGGAGCGGCCACTCCAGGTGCCGTTTCCTACGATTACTATTTTGGAGAATATTGATGGTAAATCACAACTCACTAGAGTCAAAGTTGTAGTTGCTGTTTTCCTCAATAGTGCCTGCAAATGTGTTTTGTTATACTCCGATAATAGTCATGTTTCCGATTATAATATAATATTTAGGTAAAATTGCAATGGAGCGCATGCGCCGTTGGCAATTTCCCTACCCACCCATCTTCACCCACTTTCCTGAACCCTCCTACATTTGCCCTCTACAAACTTCAAGTTTAAATTCTTTCCGCGTTTTTGATAAACTATTCACCATTTCTCTTGGTAAATTATTCCAATCCCCAACACCCTTACCTACACCCTTGTTCCTGAAATCGAGTATCAGCTCGTGGTCATGGTCATCTGTTCCCTTCCATGTGTTACTTTTAAGTCTTACGCCAATATTTTTCCATATCTTTCCATGGCTACCACTTTCACGAATCCATGCATCTTCAGAACAAAGAACATTTCTACCGCTCACGGTCAAAGCTTACGTACCCCATGAACATTTCTTGTAACTGATTTTTTTTTCTGCTGAAATGTCTGCTTATAACTATAGGTGCTTTAATGGGTGAATAAAATGGGAGAGATAGAAATCATAGCTGCTTACTGAACTGGGAGTTTAGGGAAAAGATGATTTGATATTTTGAGTTTAAAGCTGGGAATAAAATGGTCTTAATAGGTGGGGGATATAAATATACAAGTCATCAGCTAGAAGGGGAGGGGATTTAGAAACTTAAGGTTACAGACATTTGCAAAGGCAGTAAGGGAAGTAGGACTTACGCATGAGATAGAAAAAAATACAAGCGCACACAATATGTTGGAAGTTTTCGTAATAAAGCATGATGAAAATTATGTGGGTTCTCATATGACAGAGGGAATAAGTGATCACGAGGAAGTTGTGATGGACATAAGTGTTTTCAGGAAATTAGTAACCAAAGAAGAAAGGTGTTATTGGTAAGGGTTTAATAAGGCACTGGTTTGACAACTGAAGTGATATTCAAGAAAGAGTTTCAGCATGTAGAAGGAAGGCACTATTACATTATAAAATAAGTGGGAACAGTTCAAGGAAATAATAAGTATAGGGACACAGATTTTCATCCTAAAATAAAATAAAACAGAAAGAAAGAGCACACAACCTGCATACTACCATAGGAATGTAAGGAGGCTAATGATGTTGGTGAAAAAAGAACATAATAGATTATAGAAGCAGAAGCATAATAGATAATGTATCTAACAACTAAACAGGGAATTAATAACAGCAAAGTGAGAAGTTAATGATAAATTCATGAAAAATATCATGGTTGGACATAGAACACTGAATGCTGCAAGTAGGAACTTCTACAGCTATATTAGATAATCAAGGAGAGAGGAAGATATCCTGGCAATTATGGATAAGGATGAAGAAAATGGTCCAAAACATATAACAGCCTGACATACTAAGCGACAAATAGGGGGGAAAATTGCTGCCACATCAGTTCAGGTATAAAAAAGAAGGTACCTATTCACTTCTAGGTAAAGGTCTCCAGAACAAGAATAAATAATCTGAGGAGATACCTCACAATAGAGAGTTAACAAATTAAAAGAAAAAATATTGTAATTAAACACATAAATGTATAGAGAAATTCCCAATGTGGAATAAAACTTCTTCCTAATCAATAATAATGAAAAGTGTTCTCGCAGTGGAACTATTGTTCTGTAAATCCTTGAGGTTCTTCTTCAGTTATTCTTGTTTTTTCAGGTTTACTGCGGAGAATATTTCTTAACGCTTTTATCACACAGTCATACCATGATAATATTCAGTGATTATTTATTTCTCCTTTGTTGAAAATGGTGTAGAGATCATCTTTTTACATTTATTCCATTTCATTCTTTTTTTCTGTTTGATTTAAAAAAAAAAAAAAAAAAAAAAAAAAAAAAAAAAAAAAAAAAACTCTTAATTACAGTGAAGCAGATGCTCTGGTGACAATTACCTTGATTATGTATTACCCCTTTTAATTTTTTTAACTGTCTTTAACCCTTTCAGTGAAGTTCTCCCATCCATCAACGTCTGTCCTTAACGAATTTTAAATTCTTTCTGCATTTTTGATAAAAACTTGGTAATTTATTCCAATCCCTTACCTACAAAACTAGCTTTTTTCCACCCCCTTATGCCTGAAATCAAATGTCAGCTTGTCATAATGGTCATCTTTTTCCTTTAATGCAGTAGAGCTAATTCTTTCACCATCTTTCTGAAACTCATCACCTTTTACATTCCAAGCACTCTTCACTCTCCTTCTGCCTGACCAAATTTTGTAAACCAGTTCTCTTCCTTCTCTGGTACATCACTTGTAATGAAAACACTTTAATTGAAATGTTGTTTTCATTAGCTAATGCTATGGATATAGTACCTAAATCTGAATTTTATTGAATTTTGGCAATCTTTTTTGCTATTATTCCAGATTACGGTTGACAGGTTCTGCATTCAAATAAAAGTCACTCCTTAATAATAAATCACTATATTCTTCGAAAGTTTATTGAATTCAAGCAGGTATCTGAATTATGACAGCACTTTCAACAATGTTTAATCAAAAATCCCTTGGTAATACATTTTTTAGAAAAAGTTTATCACTGGTCATCCCCAAGCACATTAAAATTTCTAAGTTCCACTTCATCGAAATATTTATACACTCCAAAGCAGTATCACGACCAGGAATATGTTATACAGCTTCATGTTTTGAAATATTATATGTCCTACATTTCCTACCACATCACGAACATGACTGTCACAGGGGATGCCCCCTTTCAAACAGCATACCGAGGTCAGATTTTGGGGGTTTATAAGGGCTCGGAGCGTGGTAAAGAATTTCCTTATTTTCTATTTTTACTCCGATCTTTCTGTGATATATGGTTTTGAAAGTACATATGTATTTGTATATTGTAAAGTTTGTAGTAATTAGATTGTTGTGGTTTTGAATTGTATATAGATTGTAATGTATTGTAGTCCACTTGTTGGGCTTAATTTGACAATTGTCCATACATTTACATGTTTATGACAGTAAAGATTCTGATTCTGAATAAATTTTATCACAAATTGCTTTATTTTGCTGCTGTTCATTTCAGTTTAGTTGGCTGTATCTTTTTAAGTATTAAATTCATCGCAAAGATTTTACTTGACGGGATTCCTATCAATTTCCTCTTTCAAGTTACATTTGTTTCAATTCCTTAATTACTTTTGTTCGGGTGTCACTTTTTGGTTTCTCATTTTACTTTTCAACTTTAATGGTATTTCAGCCCACTTTCGGCGCTCTTCGAATATAAAAATATTAATTCATATCCCTTAATGTGTTATAACTTATAATGAAATTTACTCCATTTCCTCAGAATTCTCTATTCTATCCTATGACATTTCTCTCCCACTTTTTGCATATTTCACTTATTCATTATCATTTTCGCGCATGTTGGGTGATGACGAACACTACCTACGATATATCTATTGCCGTGGGCTGCATACTAGATAAGAAAATCCTTTTTTTTTCAATCTTAAATCTCAATCTATGCTATTATTATTACACAAGTGTAAGCCCGTGACATTTTTTTCGTATGGTCACGGGTCTACAATAGTTACCTTTTTTGGGGTGAAAAAAAAGACAGTTTTACCTAATATAGCTAAAATACGAAGTTGACCTGTGTTTGCCATGAGGGTTCCATCTGTAAAATTTGAAAAAAATTCTTGAGTTTGAAGGGACTTAGAAATAGAAAAATTAAACCCATACAGAGACAATCGAGCTATTGTATATTATTTTTATTTTACTCACCATACTATACATTTTCATATATATTGGTTTTGTCATTTTAATTACTAATATATAAAGTATGTAATTTGTAAATTCATCTATAAATATATGGCATATAGATAAATACATAAAATTTAGTACAGTTTATCTATAACTAATAGTTTATTAAACAGTTTTATATAAATGACTTAGTTTACATAATCTCCTACGGAATAATAAACATTTTCCACCAGATACTTCTTTAGCCTTTCCTTAAAAGGTTCTGGTTTTTTTTCTCCCTTAATTTCCACTTGCAGTTTGTTGTAAACTATTTAGACTTTTACTTTTTAATTTCCTTTATATGTGGAGTCCATTTTTTTTATCTTTTGGAATATGTATGGATGTAACTGTTTGTGGTAAAGTCTTGTAACTTGTAAGTAATTTTTTACATGCATAATGGAATTGAAGATATAACATGATGAAACTGTCACGATACTTAATTTTCTGAATAAGTCCTTACAAGTCCTTGAAATTTTTGTTATTATCCTTACTAACCATTTTTGTAATTTGAAAATAGTGTTTACATTTTTTTGCTTGTCTCAAAGGTCGTGATCGCTTGACATGTATTAATATTATTAGTGGTGAATTCTCCCAATAAATGGAAGACGTTAAGCAAATGACCCAATCAAGTTTTCTTTGGGTTCTTCTTCTTGTTCCAATAGACTTTCATTCTTTCCGAGAAAGCTAGTTTGTATTCTTCCTACCACATTTGTATGTATTGTTTTGGTAACTCAGTTGTAACGTCCCCTTTGCCTACTTTTTGTCTGCAGGTCTCTCTTTCTAAACAGTCTGTTGGTTTTATGTTTGCGTTTTTGAGATCCTTTCTGATTACATTCAGTCAAGGTGTTGAATTCTTAAGTGAGGTTACACAAAGTATTAACTTTTTTGTTAATCGATTTTCTGGTAATCTGCTAAAGTGACCAAAGAATTTCATTAACCTTTTCTTGATGTCAATTTGGATTATTGTTAATAATTTTATTGCACAGGAGTACACGCTCAATTCTCTGTCAACTAATAACCCCTTTTTATTTATTTTTTATTATTTTATATAATTTGAGGGTTAAATTCCCCCCTCATAGACTTTTATAATTTACAAATTTGAATTTTAAATTCCTTAAGCGATTATGGTAAATTATTCATCATTTGGGGTAATTTGTTCCTATCCCAGATACCTTTACCCACAAAAGAAATTTTCCCCACTCCCTTATGCATGAAATTGAATGCCAGTTTGTGGTCATGGTCATCTTTCCTCTTCCATGTACTATTTCTAATTCTTCGACAAATATCCCTCCATAGTCCCATAGCCAACATAATAGCACTCTCTTCACACACCTCTTCTCTTCCAATTTCTTCCAATCCAGTTCCTTATTATATCTGTTACTGACTGAATCCTGCGATAATTTGACCCTAAGGGTTTACTCCGCAAAATCTGAAGAATTTATTTTTAGTTTGAAGACAATGCCACCATCAGTAGTTGAAAAAATTGAATCGTAGCCAACACGTTGTTCTTGATTGACGCTAGCCGTACATTCATAACATAATATTTGGTCATCACTCATCACGCATGTAGCAACCAGAGATATTACTACAGATCTAAGATGTAACATAATATGAGTCTTATTTAATAGGTATGCATCTCCAAAGAAATGAATTTCCAGAACACTCGTTTAGGTAGCATATTGACCACTTTAAATGGTCTAATAACCCACCTACAGTTAACACAAACAAATATTATTAACGAATGTGATTAGTAAAACATGTAGAAGAGCTGCAGGGTGATCTGGACAGGATATCTAGTTGGGTTAGTAAACATGGGATGAAGATAAATGCAAAGAAGAGTCAGTTTACTAGATACGCAAATAAAAAACTAAAGGTTGATTACGATTATAAGGTGGTGAAAGATTTGTTTGTTGAAGACATTAAATGTAAATATCTTGGCATTATATTTAATAACAAGCTTAACTGGGCAGGACACATTGGACAGGTGGTAGGAAAAGGTTTCAAAATTCTGCACTTGTTGGAGAGAGTGATGAGAGAGTGCGAGAGAAGTAAAGGAATTGGGTTACAAAACTTTGGTCAGACCATTGCTTGAATATGGTAGTGTAGCATGGGACCCACATTTTGCGTATCAAATACAGGAGTTGGTGAGGGTACAAAAAAGGGCTGCCAGATTTGTTTCTGTAAATTACGGCAGAATGCAATCAGTAACAATTACGATAAAAGAGTTGGAATGGGATTCATTGGAAGACAGGAGGAGGGTGCAGAGAATCATGGGAGTGTACAAGTTGTGTATTGCTGATGAGGCATGGAAAGATATTGGTATAAGAATGAAAAGTAATGCATGGAAGGGAAAAGTTGACTATGGCCACAAGCTGGCACTCGATTTCAGACACAAGGGTGTAGGAAGATTCTCTTTTTTGGGTAAGGTTGCCAGGTATTGGAATAAGTTACCAAGAGAAATGATGAATTTTCCAAAAACGTTTAAAGAATTGAAACCTAAAATTCGCAGAGGGCAAATGTAGGAGGGTGCAGGAAAGGGAGAATATGGGTGTGTATGGATATTGCCACAGGGGAGTGCGCTCCATTGGAATTTAATTAAATATTATTATAAAAAGCAAACAAACTGTAATGTTGGTAAAACAGCAATGTTATCTGAAATTGCGAACAAATTAAAATTTAGACTAGGCCAGAATGAGAACTGGCATTCGTCGTTACAACAGAGGCCATGATTAATTTAAGTTTTTTATGTTGCTTTCATTGGGGGCATGTTACTGAACAGGAATTCCACGTTTTTTTTTTAGCCATAGGGTTCGTGCATAGTTTTTAAGAATGAAACAATTAAAAAATCAATCTTTATTTATCTTCTGGCAATTAATTTCGAAGCAATTGCTTAGGTATTAAACTTTGCACATAACCTGTAATTTTTAAGAATCTTTATTTGCTGTTAATTTAGAACGAAGACAAGCGCATGACGTTCTCCAGCTAATAACTATTGAGGTGAGCGACCTTACGAAACTATATGGTAGATAAGTTTTTCTCTATATTTTAAGTATATTTTCGGCTTCCTACAGCGGCGTAGCCAGGTTTATCTTCTGTGTGGGGCAAAAACAAGGAATCTTATATAAGCAGTAGTCTGCGAGGGTTATGGATAAATTTATCAAAATTTATTTTTCAGTATTAAAAGTGGGAATTTTTATTTTCATATATTTTTCGCTTTACTACTTGACGGAGGGAGCCAAGGTAATGCAAGTGCACCCAGCCCTGCCCCCTTAGTACGTCCATGGCTTCCTAACTAATTAAAAAAAGTAATTGTCTTTGTCCCTCCAAAAAAACTTACTTCTAATTTATTTACGCACTCCAATTTTCGTTCCTCGATGCTGACTACCCATTTTCCATAGTTAAATATGTTTATCTGTTTTAAATAATTGACTTCCTACTGTTTAAGGCCCGTTCACACTAGCGGTCAGCTCAGCTCAGGTCAAAAATCGCTATACACGTAATCCAATGGGAGCATTCACACTACACGGTCCGCTCAGATCAGGGCATGACAGGTCAAACCGAAGATTGCGCCGCCACCGATCAACAACGGTCAAAACCTGAGCTGACCGCTAGTGTGAACGAGCAACGGTCAGGTCAGGACAGATCAAATAGGCGACTAACGTCTGAAAACTATGTTCATAAGCAATAAAAAAAGTAATAAATAATAAATAAATATTTTAATGGTATGTTATTTCTATTTAGTATAAAGTCGGCACACTTTAATATAAATTCAAATATCATTACACATTTTAGTACTACCAAAATACAGATCCTGTTTCCGAATTTTAAAAAAATATTGTGAATTTATTTTTTGAATCAAAGACTTTTGCATGAACGTTAGCACACAAACAAAGAATATTTGTAAAATAGAGTTTCTCTTGCTCTTCCTGAAATTCACAGTCTACATGGCATTAAATTATATCATTCGGCAAAATACATGTTGCTAAAATTATGTTATCTATTAATCCTGAAGCAGAATTAATTTTTCTAAAATTAATTCAAAATTTTTGAGCCCTAAAATATAAAAAGCATTTCCTGCCACTCGCCTCACACGGCATAGCCGGTAGTTAGCATTTTTTTTTCTCTTGATCTGTTTGCGCATGAAACTCTGGATGCACCCAGAACCATCCTCTTTTTAATCTCGACGTATTTTTAGGCTCTTGATCCAAAATTATTGGGATTTAATTTACGCTGGGGTAGAAAACGGCATTGTTCAATATGGGCGACTGAAATGAAATGACCTCGTCTACGATTTGATCTGACCTAACAGCTGACCTGACCGCTAGTGTGAATGCTATCCTGGATCGTGAGCTGAGCTGACCTGACCGCTAGTGTGAATGGGCCTTTAATGTGTTTTCTATTGTTGGCGAATACCATGTTAAGCACATTGTGAAATAGACTTTCAAATGGCTCTATCTGCTTTAGTAAAATTTTCAGTCTATATAAACCTTGCCCAAAAATAATTATTTCCATCTGTACTATAGAGAAAATAAATGTGGTGATTTCCAAAGATCTTAGTTTTAAAGTTTTTTTTTTTTATTTTCGGTATATTTTGATGATATATGTCCTTTAACGTCTAGTTTATAGTAATATTATTCATTTGCAATGATAGTAGCTTTAAATTCTCTCCTCTTTATCAGTTCTAGAAAGTATATGCAATTCAGTACATCACACAGATTAACACCTGACATAGACATAAAATTTGCAGGCCAGTCCATTCAAGAGGTAGATAGTGTGAAATTTCTAGGTTTGTATATTGATCATAATTTAAATTGGAAAGTACATGTTTCTGACTTACTAAAGCGATTGGGAGCAGCCACATTTGCAATTCGTACAATTTCAGCTTTAGGTGATCTCCGGGTTTAATTCTAGATGGGGATACCACTGCCTCGCGACTGTTAACATGACGTCATCATGACGTCGCGTTCACGTACAGTCGTAAAAACATATATTGTGACCGAGCGTAGCAGGTCACAATAATTTAAAGCTGTACAATATCATCATAAACTGATATCCCGAAGGTGGATCAGATGCAGGCGGCCGCTGGTAAGCGGCCGCAGATGTCCGATAACACAAACAGATGTTCAATGTTTAAGGTGAAGCTCGCATTTCATCATCATCCGGCAGTGAACCCGCGAAGATTAGCAATATTGGTTGTGTTATCGGACATCTGCGGCCGCCTGCATCTGACCCACCTTCGGGATATCAGTTTATGTTGATATTGTACAGCTTTAAATTATTGTGACCTCGCTACGCTCGGTCACAATATATGTTTTTACGACTGTACGTGAACGCTACGTCACGTTAACAGTCGCGAGGCAGCGGTATCCCCATCTAGAATTAAACCGATCTCCGTATTAGGCAGCTAGTTTATTTTACTTATTTTCACTCCTTATTGTCATATGGAATAATATTCTGGGGCAAATCTACCCATAGAGACAAAGTGTTCAGAGCCCTAAAGCGTGTAATAAGAATTCTACATCTACATCCATACTCTGCAAATCACAAACATTGTGGGTGGCAGAGGGTGCTAAGCACCAATCCTAAACCCACCCATTCCAATCCCGAATAGTGCGAGGAAAGAAGGAATACATATAAATATCAGTACGGCATCTTATTTCTCTAATCTTATCCCTCCGGTCATTGCGACCTAAATAGGTTGGCGGAAGAAGTATTTCATTTCACTCGAAATTTAAATTTTTTCGCATATTCTCCAATAAATTCGAGCGCAAGCTACGTCGTCTGTCTTCCAAACTATCCCAGCCCAATCTATGTATCAATTCTGTGACGCTTTCATAAGGGCTGTAACAACAAGTCACGAATCTAGCGGCTCTCCTCTGCACCCTCTCAACTGAGTCAATCAGAACCTTGCGATACGGATCCCAAACCCCACAACAGTAATCCAGATGCGGACGCACTAGTGTTTTATACGCTATCTCCTTTGTTTGAGCATTACAATTCCTCAAAATACGACCAATGAATCGTAATTTAGAATTTGCCTTGCCTACGACGGAAGTTATGTGCATGTCCCATTTCATGTTGCTTTGTACTATCACCCCCAGATACTTCACGGAATCAACCGTGTCAACAGGTGAATTGTTTATTTTGTACTAGTGAACAACCTGATTCTTCTTGTTACTTATCCGCATTGCCTTGCACTTTTTGCAATTAAGTGTAAGCTGTCATTTACGGCACCAATCGAAAATAGCATCCAAATCACGCTGAATTTCTAAGCAATCGTCGGAGCACCTTATTTCCCTATAGATAACCGCATCGTCGGCAAACAATCGCAACCAGCATTTGACGTTGTCACCTAGCTCGTTTATAAATATTAAGAAAGAAGTGGACCTATTACACTTCCTTGAGGAACGCCCGAAGTAACATTTATCTTAGAAGAGGCTTCCCCGTCAACAACGACATATTCTGATCGACCAGTTAGAAAATCACGTATCCACTAGCAAATCTGAGCCGAAATACCGTAAGCTCGAATCTTCGCTAAAAGTCGGTTGTGTGGCACAGAATCAAAAGCTTTCTGAAAAATCCAAAAAAACCGCATCAACTTGCGAACCTGCATCGATAACTTTCATTATGTCGTGGGGAAATAGGGCCAACTGTGTTTCACACGATCTCTTCTTCCGAAATCCGTGTTGACATGGTGTAAGTAACTCGTTCTCATCTAGAAACTTCATTATGTTCGAGCATATGACATGTTCCAGAATTCTGCTGCAGACAGATGTTAGAGATATGGGTCGATAATTCCTAGGATCACTCCGATCTCCTTTCTTAAAAACGGGAATTACCTGGGCTATTTTCCAGCTAGAAGGTACTTTTCTCTCTTCTAGTGATTTACGGAATATATCTGACTGAAATGGTTCAATATCCTCCGCGTATTCAGAAAATACTCTTACCGGTATACCATCGGGACCCGGCGCTTTACCCCACTTCAGGAGTTTTAATTGCTTTACAATTCCTACGCTATCAATTTCTATCGGATCCATCTCTAATTCCACACGATGTGGTAAAGTGGGGATGTTCTCCATGTTTTCTTGCGTGAAATAATTTTTGAATTCGGTGTTATATAAGGTAGCCTTGTAGCGGCTGTCTTCAACCTCCCGTTCGTCTTTTATTAGAACTGGCTTATTGTTCCCACTACAACTAACTTTTTTTTACATACGACCAAAATTTCTTAGGGTTTTCAGTGAGGCTCTTAGAGAGAGAATTTTCACGAAAGTTATTAAATGCCTCACGCATCGCATTCTTAACACGTCCCCTTATCTCCTCTAACTTATCTAAATCAGTCCGATGGCATCGTCCTTTTTCATCGTGCACGTATCTTCCTTTGCTTCTTGAGTAACCTTTTAACCTCCCGTGTGTACCATGGGGGATCGTTCTCTTCCCTGATTGTCCGTTTCGGTATATGCAAGTTCATACCTTCCCCGAGTATATGTAGGAATCGATGCCACCTCTCTTCAACGGTGCCTCCTGCTACTGAGAAGGTGTGGTAATTATGCCTCAAATACGCTCTAAAACACTCTTTTGAAGCCTTTTCGAATCTGTAAACGATCCTCTCTTTTCTCTTTCTGCGCGTGGTTGTTAGTTGTACTGTAGCAATTACAGCTTTGTGATCACTTATTCCTGCGGTGGTAGATATATCCGTGAATAGTTCGGGCCTATTTGTAACAACTATATCTAAAATATTTTCGTTACCGTTGAGGCATCGCGTTGGTTCAGTTACGAGCTGTTCAAGATGGTGATCTGAGAAGAGGTCTAGAATGATTTCGCAAGCTGCTTTATCCCTGCCTCCAGTAACGTGAACGTAATTAGTCCAGTCGATATCTGGAAAGTTAAAGTCACCTCCTAGCATTATTGTATGGTCCGGAAATTGCCGTGCTATATTATTTACATTATTTCTCAAGGCCTCGGCCCTATTTACGCTTGCATCGGGTGGACGATAGAACGAGCCTATCACAAGTTTTGTCCTAGCTACGTTGAGCTTGATCCATATGATTTCGCAGACAGTATGGACATCTATTTCGCTACATGGGAGGTACTTACTAACAGCTATAAATACACCACCTCCTTGGGAATGCAACCTATCCTTGCGGAAAATGTTCATGTTACTATTAAAAATTTCGCCGGAACTTATATTATGTGTGGGGTTAGCAATAGAACTTCATGTAGAGAGCTGTTCAAGAAATTAGGGATTTTAACATTAGCATCTGAGTATATATACACATTAATGTCCTTTGTAGTCACAAATTATACTTTGTTTGAAACAAATAGTAAAATACACAATTATGGCACTAGAAGTAAAAATGATCTTCACAAGACTTACAAGTCATTGTCATTTGTTCAAAAAGGGGTCCGATATTCAGGGATACATATCTTCAATATGCTCCCAACACATATTAAATGTCTAGTAGATGATAAGAATAAATTCAGGAAAAAATTGAAAGAATTTTTAATTGACAACTCCTTCTACTCTGTCGAAGAATTTATTTCTAAGGTATCTAAAAAATAACTGCCAGTATCATGTGTAAATATAGTTCAAATAATTAATTTACCATATATGCTATGACTGTACATCTCCTGGTGTATGTATTTAGTTTGTTACGTAATTGTTTACAGTACCATATATGTTATGATTGTACATCTTGTGGTGTATGTATTATTTTGTTAATTTTTTTTTTAATGTACAATATATCCCATGACTGTACATCTTCTGGTGTATGTATTATTTTGTAATGAAAGTGTTTAATGTACCACGTATACTATGACTGTACATCTAGTGGTGTACTTATTATTTTGTTATGCAACTGTTTATCTGTAAATTGACAACTTTCCACATCCCACAGAGCCAGTATCATATATTGGGATCAATGGAAAATGAATGTATTGTATTGTATTATTCATTCATAACACCGTCATTATACTCTCCAGCAAATGAAGGATTTTGAAACATTTACTAACCACTTGCCTAATGTATCCTGCCTTGCATATAATGCTGAAAAATATTTTTACCATTTTCTTTACTTCTGAATTATTTTGCCTCAGTTTTGGCAATATTTCCTTCTGGCACCGGCTTAACCCTTTGAAATATGCTGTTCTTTAATTTTTCTCATTTGTAAATCTATATATTACAGACACGTAAAATGTCTTTGCTTCATTTTTTCATGTTTATCTTCTTTTACAAGTTTTAATCATGATAGTTAATTCAAAGGCATCATCTCGATACTCACTATCCTACTGCCTCATTATCAAAAACATCTGTCCGATCGTCTGTAATTCCTAGATTTTGAGTGGATTTTATTGCAGATGTTTCTATATTTTGGTTTAAATCCCTCATACTTTTGTTTTCAAGAGTTTAAGCATATTTTTATTATTTAATTTTTGGGCCTTTTATGTTTCGAAATTTGCCCTGTCCTATGTAAGTATCACTTATTTACTTGCGACTGAGTGCATCCTCTTGATATTCTCCTCACAAGTTTTTACATAGTGACTGCTACACTAAACTGTTTAAGAAAGTGAATTTATAAATCACTGCCAAACCAAATACTACTTTCTGCTCAAAAAGACCCCTTTCCTCATAGTCATAGTTTTTAATATTTTAACTTGGTATCTTTTGTTTGCCTGCAATCATTGTGAGATTCTTTGTTTCATGTTGTTTTCTGCACTCCTTTAATACTTCATATAAGTTTTAGCTTTGAAACCATGTTATTCTGATTGCTGACTGAGTATTGCATCAGTAGATTCCAACCTATCATGGGAGGAACATATTAATGAAACCTGTAAAAAGATTAACAAAAATTCCTTGTGTGTTTAAAAGATTATCTCATTACCTCAGAAAAGACTTTAAACTAACAGTATATTATGGATTGATACACTCAATCTTAACTTACGGCATCGAAATATGGGGAGCAGCCGCACACTGCTTCATGGACAGGTTATTTAAGGTACAGAAAAGGGTTCTTAGATTTATATTCAGTATAGGACAGAGAGATTCATGTAGGTCCATTTTCCAGCAGAATAAAATATTAACACTTTATGCCTTGTACATTTTTAAAGTAATACTCTTGGTAGTAAACAGCCCAGACAAAACAGTAACCAACCGTAGCATTCATAACCATGGTACAAAAGGTGAAGATAACTATTTTCAAATGAGAGTAAACAAAAAATTTGCAGAACAAGATCCATTTAATAAAGGGGTAATATTTTAAAGCAAACTCCCCAAGGAAATAAAGTTGCTAAAAGGAGCTAAATTTAAAAGTGAACTAAAAACATACTTAGCTAATAAAGTTTTATATTCCATAAAAGAATTCTGATGTAGTATTCAATTTATGTTGTCTTTTATGTGTGTAACTACTATTAGAATGCTATGTGTGTAACTAGTTTTAGAATGATGTATATATAAATAATGTGAAACGTAATTTAGAGGTAGTAATGATGTTAATTGTAAAAAAACATTTGTATAGTTTATATACTTTGACTTGTCCAATTCTGTACAAACTACAGGCACTGGAAATAAACCAATCAATCAATCAATACCCACCAAGGAAGCATAGTAATGAACAGATGTACCTGACAGCATACCTAAAGCTTGCCAAATTTCTGATTTACTCTCACACATAAAAAAGGTCATGCAAAATGCTGTGCTCTTGTGTCGCCACAGCCCTCCTACCAATAATTTATTTAAGCAGTGGATTTACTTCATTTATCCTTTTTGACTTCACTTGACCTAAAGTAGTTTCCCTATGTCATTATTCCTCTCAAAGCAAATCAGACTACCACAACACATTTTCTCTTAAAATAATTTTAAGCAGAATTAACAATTTTCTTTTGGGGGTTATAGTTTATTTAGCATATTTTTTCCATCCAAGCTATATAATGAACTAAGAAGACCTAATTAGCATAAAAAGTTAAAAATGGAAAGTCCTCAGCTCAGCTTAAAGATGTGTAATGTGCACACTTCATCAAAAATAAATGAATCTATTGGATCAAATATAAATAAGGAAATAAAAATGAAAAACAGTCTACCACACCTGTCTTTCTGCCATTATTTATGGTACATGCCGATTCCATTCGCTTTCTTTTTTTATAAACTGAATTTAATGTTTCATGAATTATACTTTAAGTTAGAAAATGTCCCAAAGCATTTTCGCAGGTTGGATAATGCCATTAAAAGAAAATATCTTGTTTGTTTTGCTAATTTAACACCCGCCTTCCACAATGTTCTACTTGAATTTAAATGAAAAGGCCATAAAATTTAATTGTCTTTTGCATTCATATCCATTGTGTGTAATCACGCCACCCTCAATCATCTCCAAATCCTAATTTGTAGCTTATATTATACACAAACCATTAACTTTTGTCAACAGAAAGTGTAAATAATGACTTCTTCTGCTAAAGATACTTAATAAAATTAAATATATTAGAGAAATGAATAATGCCAAATTGATTTATTAAAAAATATTTTATACATATTTTCTTGAAATTAAACGTAAAAAAATTTTAAAATTGACTCAACAATTACAATTTAAAACAAAAAAAACTGTTTATACATTATTTGAAACAAACTACATAAAGGTAATTTGTACCATGATACAATGTTATTCAGTACAATATGACAGAAGCCTATTAAGCTTCACAAAAGAATATTACACATGCTTATATTTCTTCCATCAAATTTATCACAGTTAAAAATGGTCACGTTTATGTGGAACATTGAACTTTTTATGTAGCAGTTCACACTTCTCACAGAACATACCCACAATGAAACATAAAAATACTTTTTCTTCTCATTTGTTTGTAAAATGGTACAAGATAGGAAAATGAGATTTATAAAAAAAATACCTGAAATTACGTCATGGAAAGAATCAATAAGAAAGTTAGCTGTATTTAAAATGTTACAAATTCAATCAGAGTCAACAGAAAATGCAGAAAAAATAAGATTAAAATAATAGGGAAAAAAAGAGTATGAAAGACAGTGGCAGAGAAATGTAGAAAATCTGGAAGATGTATAAGAAGATATCTTTTCCAAATATTGAAAATTAACTTCAGAATAAGTTATTACATGACTTTATCTATACTGTTGCATTACCAGGTATTTTCGCCATCAGTCAAAATATCTGTTACCTCAGCTCCCAAAAAAGATATGTAACCAAACATAAATCTATAAATAAAAAAGTGCAACTTGACAAGAGACAAACTCTCTCTACATTTTGTCATAACTTTTGCTTTTAGAAGCAATAAAAATTACTCCATTTTAACCACCAAGACTATTTTCAGTTATGCTATAATTAGAAGAAACAAATACAAAATGTGGTAGTAAATTAGGACTATTAAATAATGACTGAAGTGTCAAATTTATTTAAGGTAGTATGCAAACATGAATTTATAAAAACTAGTTTGTTATCATTACAATGAACAAATTTTCATGTATTTTTCTTTCAGGATAGCAATTACAGTAGAACAGTCAGGAGCAGAAGAACCTAAATAAAATGTTTTAAAATGTAAAATTAAAGGTAGTATAGACATGAAAACCACAACAAACGTATTTTTTTGAGGCTCCTTATTCATATAAAAAGTAAATGAGATGCACAACAAATGTTAAATGCGTAACCATGACAAAATCTGCTGATTTGTGGTGTGTTAATACATAAGGTAATGATGAACCTGACAAGTTTACTGGGGAGGAAATCAATGATACTATCATATCTCCTGAAAGAAAAAATCAAAAACATAGCTGAGACTTGCATCCTGACCACGCAGATTTTTATGGTACTGAATACATAACCATAAAAAAAAGGGGGAAAAATCATGCTTGTGAAGGAAAAAGCATCATAGAATGGGAATTCCTACGAGAGGCAGTTTACAGAGTATACAGGCAGACGTAAGAAAAAAATAAGCCAAAGAAAACCACAATTCTTCTGGTTTGAAAATTTTAGGCTTCTAAAAGATTTATTAGCATAACAGACTGTTATTTGCTGTCAGATTAAAGTCCAGACTATTCCATACATAATCAGGCATATGGAAAAGGAAACCTTCAAATCACAAAGGTTTTAAAAATTTAGATTCAAGTTTGGATTCACCACCTAATAAAACAATCAAAGGCTGAAGTTTGCTCGCACTGGCTGTAGTACAGAAATAACTACATGCATACTTCACTTGTCCAGCAACCAACACACAATGTTATATTTTTTCTTTACATAAGTGACTGAAGAAGAATTACACGTAAATGTGGAATATTGAACTATTATTACATTTGTAACAAAATAAAACTTGAAAATATCAGAAATTGTTGAAAGCCTTAAAAGTTTGGGGGTGGGAGTGGGAAGCATATACATAGCATCCACTAACATCAACAACAGTTAGCAATATTTGTTCAGAATATATAGGACACTGATAAGATAGGGTAATGGTGGAAAATATATATATAAAAATACTGATGTATGAATTACCAGTTTTGAATACTTCTTGAATAAATAATAAACACAAATTTTGAAACATCACATACTTCTACTTAAATCTCCAAAAATTGTTTCTTTTAAGTGTGGCCTAAGATTTTCTATCTCAAGGAGTAAAGAAAGAGAAAGAGTTTCCATGAAACAACTGTGTAAAAGACAATATCTAAAAAGAACAACCATTAAGCAAAACTGAGAACAGACTTCTCAAGAAACCTAGCACATTTCACTTAAAAGAACATATAAAAACTGTACACTCAGTTTTAGACAGTAATAAGTTCACACTTAACCATCATCATTTTTCTCAGACCTTTTCTTTGTTGAAAAGAAAAATCTAAGACAATATCAGGGTATTGCCTGGATATCTCATGTAAAAAAGAAAAGAAAAATGTAAAAGGATGAACACAAAGTAGGAATACTAACATAAAATCCTTTTTCATTTGTGCCTATTTATTTTAAGTCATGTCATTCTGCTGGAGGAATGGAGATCAACAGTGTCTACTTTAAAATAATAGAAAACAAGTCACACACACAGATACAACAGGATGAAACAAGAAATATTTAAAACCTTTGAGGGTTACAAGTTATAGGTACCTAATGAATTCAACTACTTTTCAAATATCAAGAAATCATCGATAGTTTGTAACTAGTTATGTTTTATAACTGTAAAGTACCAGTTACTAACTTCATACTATGAGACATAATAACAACAGCTGCTGATGTTAATGTTATAATCTTAACTGCAGTTGACATAACAATATACATGAATTGTTGGAAGACTATGAATTCTCACTACTCTCAACCTTTATATTGCTACTAACTAAAATCTTGATTTTTCATTTTTTCTCCATCATTATATCTTTCATTTCTTCTTTCTTTTACACCAGCACGTCTGTATCTCAAACATAATCTGTCTTGACATATATTCCCATATGCAAAAAAATTAAAATGGAACTGATAATACCACAAAAGATTATGCTGTTAATACTTCATTATCATATGCTGCTTGTAGTGGTAGAAATTGTGAAAGCTATTCATATTTTTGTGTAAATGACAAAGAAACAGCACAAAAAGTACTGCCTCTATTTTCTATCAAATTCTGGTACATATCTGGTTTTATGTATGCCACACCAGCAGCCAAAATAGTTTACCACTGTCGACACCCAAAACATAGTAGTAGTTTGCCATTTATTCATTATGGCTCCAGAAAGCTGACAATCATATAGGTATCACATAGGTATCCATGCGAGTGGTACAAACGTGGGATCAAAAGTGTTCTTCTAAGGCAGAAACACTGGCTTTTGTACCATGATGCATCACAATGCAGATAACCTAGAAACGTTCAATCCCAGCAACAAAATAATAATCACAAATAATAATCATATTATTTGCAACATGTCTAATAGCTGCCAACAACAAAAAATTAAGATGGCTCTACACTTCATCAACATCAAGGTCATTACAGAGATAATTCAACTTAACACGAAGTGATGAGCAATGACACTGGACTGATGGCCCTCAGACTGTACTATGCACATCAGAAGGCGTAAATCTGCGGAGGACAGCAGGAGAGGCTTGTAGTCATACTGATGGAGTTGCTCCTGGGCTGCCATACAAGATTGCCGAAGACTCATCGTCACTTCCAAGCAACCGCTTTGTGTCTCGGTAGACAGCAGATGGCTGCTGCTCTCCCCCGTGTACTCCGCTAGTAATTCCTTCAGACATTAAGCCAATTTTCTTGGGGCGCCAGATGTTTCGTACATCTGAGTAAGAAATGTCAATGTCCCGGAAGGCATTAAGCAAGATTACGGCAACAACAACAGTCAAGAAGCCACACAGTCCACCCAGTATGTCCTCAGGACCAACATCTTGCCATTCACGAAACAGTACTGCTGATGACACTATGACAAGTGTCGTGAAAAGAACATAATAAATGGGTGTAACAATTCCAGTATTGAAGAGGTCAAGTGAACGGTTTAAGTAGTTCATTTGTACTGATATGCAGACTATCACAGCCAGCAACAGTGCCCAAGTAAGCCAATTGAGAGCCTCATTTGACTTCCCTGTAATGGTGTCCCTGTTGACAGAAATTAATAATAAATAATTGTTGTTATTTCAAAACAGTAGAAATGATGTAACATCAATACCTTTTTTTTTTTTAACATGCAAACCAATTAACACTGAAACATTTATTTAAGTGGATTACAGGCAGCAAAGTTTTAACTCAAAATACTTTTGCTACTCATGTTCTCACTTACTATGAGCAACTTCAGTGGTTCTACACACAACAATGTCACTCATCTATCAGTTATAAACATATATAACTGTTATAACTATCAACATGTTAAAACAATGGGAATGTATAAACTAAGAAATACAGAATTCCAGAACTTGCCAAGCAATGTTCACACGTAAATATTGAAGATTACAATGCACTGATACGATATCTCTGTTCTAACAGCTATGATTTACATTGACTGGCAAACAAATAATTACATTAAAAAATTGTTTAATCCAGTAACATTTTAATAGTGTCGTAAAAGAATGAACTTTGAGCTAAATGAATATTATGGTTTTTCTTTAAATAAAAAATTTCACAACTGAACATTAATAACCTTTAACACATGTTCCATTCCACTACTAACTTGCCATCTGCAGTTTTATAAGAGCCCCCGTGTCATTTTTCGCAAGTTGTGAGAATTACGTTCAAATTAGTAATAGATACTCAGATTGCTTTCGGATGGTAAAGTGAGCAATGCAAGGCAATTTATTTTCATCTGTTTCATTTAATGTAGATTTCAACAAATCAAATGTGGAAGTTCAGGGATACAGAAACCTGTCAGAGTTGAAGGTGATGGCATATGCAGATGATTTAATGACCTGGGACAAAACAGGGCTGTATTTGGAAAAAAAGACTGGAAAAATGGATGAATACGATTGAAAACATGACTTGGAGATGAGTATCAAAAATTAAGACAATGGAGGTGTCAAGAAACAATGGTCCATCTAATGAGATGTGACTCAATTGTAAGAAATTCCAATAGGTGGAGCAGTTCTGTTACTTGGGAAGCAAATAAACTGCCATTGGAAAGACGGAGCAGAAATCAGAAGAGCAATTAAGAAATATTGTACAATTCTATTGCCTGATAAGGATATTGTCTGGAGGTAGAACATAGGGAAGAAAGCTAAAATACTGCACTATAAATATTACTAAGCAATATTGACTTATGGCTCTGAATTATGAACAAAGAGATACTATATAACTGTTTAGGTGTTTACAGCTCATCAATATCATGGTAATTAGAGCCTAAAGAGGACTGGAGAGATGGAATAAGAAAGAATTTGGCCATGACCTTTTGAAAGAATCATTGTGGCATTTTTGAAGCCCGACAACCAAAATCTGGATGGCAAACGGATTCAAAACCATGTTCTCCTATATGTCATGCCTGAGTATTACCTCTCACCCAACAGGTTCAGTATGAGACTAAAGCAGACTGCAAAAAAAAAAAAAAAAAAAAAAAAAAAAAAAAAAATGATTTGGAGAGGTGTGGAAAATGTCACAAGAAAGGGCAGAATCAAAAATGAAAAAAACATGCAAAGTAAAGGTCAACACATTTTAAGAAACTCTAATGACGGGTTGGTGGCATTGGTTGGGGCGAGATATGAGTATGTAGCAGGGAAGTTCACACATCAGGAGGGGAGTATATTGAAATTGTACTATTGAACAAACAGAAAGAAAGGGGACTTGTAGGAATACCAAGGGCAAGACTGATGAACCAGCACAGAAAGACAGAGGTAAAGAGCATTGAATAGAGACTAGCAATGGGGCAGGAGTCTTGGAGAAATCATCAAAAAAGAATGAGAATGGGCTGGATGGCCCACAGAAGCAGAAACATGAAGTGGTGATGAACAGAAATATGGTTCATTAAACTACAGCCAACTACTGTCAGCAGCTGTTACTCATTTGCAGTAAAGGATCTTTACATTTCAAATTATCTACAGATTATAATTTTTGTTGTTTAACTTCCTAAGATTTTTTTACTATTTTTATATTTATTTCCATTATACACGTTAATTACTTTTTGATCCCCCACCAGGGTGGTATATCAATTTGATGTAATATTTCAAAGCCTACCTCAGACTTCATCTTCTGGAGAAGTGTCTAGTTCCTGGAGGAGACATCCTTGTATAAATAGTTGACACCACACTGGAAGATGATTCAAAGACTGACCTCAAAATATCACATATAAATAATAATTCCACGTGGTCATAATGACCTGGTGACAGGGTTTCTATTCGCTGCGCATTTCATCCCTGTTGTAAATAATTGAACCTAACCTGGTCATCCTCCCGGGTACAGAGGACCTACAGTTTAACGTTGAATCCGAACCTCGGAATCATTTTAGTGTACTTCACATTACACAGCAAGCTGTGCTAGAGAGGAAGGTCGTGTTAAGCGACCATGAAATTCCCTGCCGAGACCAGGGATACAAACCGGGTGACCTTTCAATCTACAGTCAGACATCTTAACCACTGAGCCACCAGACCACACACATCGAATGAATGCCTCTCCCAGTGGAAGTCTCAAGAAAATTTTATATTCTTTTGATTTTTTTTGTATCATTATCCATTTAGTAATAACAGTCATTCTTGTTTTTCAGTAAAAACTAACTATTATGTTTGTTCTTCTTTGCAACAAATGAAATATGTTTTAACTAGTTTATCGTTCGACACTAAAACAAAAACTACTTTTTCCTCAAAGTCTGCTTAAACAAATGTAGCCATTTGCATTCATGATATTAGTAAAAAACACTAGATCCAAAAAAACTAATCTTACTTTATAAACTTAGCAAATTCCTGTTTGTGTTTAAGAAATGGTTTGATTATCGTAGTTAATTTTTTCATACTATTGTATACAAAAGTGTACCTTCCCTTAATAGTTTTCGATTTTTTAAAAAAAAAACTGTCACTTTTAAATTTTTTAAAACTTTGAGGCTAAGTATCTCTGGTGACTGGCTTCATAAAACTCTAGTTTTTTTATTTATTGTGTACTTATACATAACAATAAACTACAGTAAAAATTTAAATTTTAACATTTGTGCTAAAATTTCATAACAATTTTTCAGAATCCTGTCAATATTTCTTTTTTGGTAGAGGAATTATTCTTTATTCAGCCTTAAAACATTTCTTTGTAATCCTGACATTTAAAAATATTCATCTTAAGAATATGTTATGAAAATACAGTAACTTTTCAAGTATGCAAATAAGCTATTTTTCATATGAATTTTGAAAATTTCAAAGTTCGAACAGTTAATAATTAAACAAAACATCAGGCAGCTAGAAAAAGTGCCATTATAATGATTTGATTTAAGAGGAACCAAACTGCATTTTGTATCCAACATTTCATTTGAGGTAAATCTACAGTATCAAGCACCAGAACTTCAACGCTCCGCCAAGGTCTGAAAACTGCAAGGAATTTCAATTTAGAAGTACCTTCCACTATCAGAGCTGTTTGTAAGCAAAAGATAAAGAGATTCATTCTCCTTCCATTTTGGCATTTGGGTTGCCTTTGAATTTGTATCTTAATGATCTGGTGACGTAATTTCTTACCAGTTGCACAAGCCACCATTATCTTGGCTGTCTAATATAATCTGGTAATCCTACTAGGTCAAAGGGCCCTACAGTTCAATGTGGAATCTAAATCATTGAGCAACCTGGCATACTTAACATCAACAATGCAAAGCTTTGCCAGATATGAAGGTCAATTTTAAGGCCTGTAAAAATTCCCACCGAAACTTGGGCATACTTAAAGGCTGAGTTGCCACTTCCCTCAGCTCTATCATGCCTTATCCACTGCATAGTGGTGTTCATTCATAACCTTGATCAGGGATCCATATCAAATAGTACACATCAGGTCACCATGCCCCAGGACTCACAACTTCATTATCACACCATTAAGGGAGGTAACCACCTATAATAGACTACCAAATTATTTACAACATTATCCAACAAAGTCACTGAAATGTTGCCAATACTTGTTCCTCTATTATAAATATGCAACATGTACCTTCATAAGTAGTTAGTCCATTTCTGTGTTCAGAAGCACCATTGTTAGCTTTGTTAAATCAATTAGGTAAATTACATTATTTATGGCAAATAGTTTGTGAAGTTTTTTCAGACTAGGAATGCTCATTATTTTCAATCATCTCGCAGTTGAATCTTCCTTGAAATAATCTCACTTAAACAGATTATATTTTCATTTCAACTTTCGGATGGCATAAGCAAGATGTCACCCAAGTGCTAGTTCCTTTCTAAGTTACAGCTGTAGCCAAGATGTTTCTTGTAACCTATGTTTCTGTGCTTTCAAGCTACAAACAGAGGAACAGTTGTTTTCAGGAAGCTCTTTTCTGACTTAAGTTTTGTGGGCTTCATTTTATGTGAAACAAAGGATAAACATTGACATGTTGCCTCTTTCTCACAAGAAACTTAGGGGCAATGTTGTGAATCCTTCAATCATCAGAATTCATCACAATCGGTTTTCCCACTATGGCTTTATGTCTGTGGCAAAAAATAACACCTCATATACGAGCTATTTCAAAACTATTATCATGCATCCAATATTTGCCTCAATATCAACTGTGTCTGTAAAGAGAGTAACAAACAAGTGGTCTTTATTGATAACATAGATCACCAGGCAGGTCCCCACAATACCAATAAGGTTGGGGTCAGAATGCTCCCTGCAAAATTTGCTTCCTCAGAGTTACTGGGAAAGGTATTTCCATATCATCCTCAATATTTGAAATATTTTCCACAGCCCTACTGAATTCTTTCCTACATGTCTTGTTTCTCCTGTCAAAAGTCACATCCTTTGGCTTCACCCCTCCCCCATGCCAAAGATACCAAATATTGCAACTGATATGTGTACTTGGTTCTAAATATGTAACACGTAGCTATATGTAACAAGAGTTTGGGCTCAAAATGTCAGCTTTGTAGAGTTCATCTCATCATTTATTATTTGGTTTCCTTTGTCCCAACTGAACACTCACCCAACATTTCGTAAAATTCTAATACAAAGTATTTAATACATACATCATTTATTGAATGCAGTAAGTGCTGAAGATTATTTAATTGGGTATAGAAAGAAATTTTGTAATCAGAATTTTTCACATTTATTAAAGTAATGTAGATAAGAAACAAAACATGCAGAGAAAATTCTGGAACTAGAATTATTTCACCATAACTGACATACAAAATAATGTTCTCATAGTTTTTAACTCATACCTGATGGCAAGACCAAGCCCTTTGCAGCTCATGACAGTCAGAGAACCAATGGCAGAACACAGAACTATATAGACAATAACATGGCGTTGTCCATAGCGTGGACCAAAGTATGATACAATTGACACACTTACTGCTATTACAAGCACTGTGTATGTCAAAAAACCTGAAAAAGCATACATTTAAATTATTTAACACATGTGACTCAACTGTTGAATAGTTAATTGATAAACTAACCACAAATCATACAAAAAACAAATTTCACAAAAACAAACAAATAATATTTCGACATAAGTCTTAGTCATGTGGGAGGTGAGACATATGGCAGGGGGAAAGATGTGGTCACATCCCAACCCACCACATCAATGAAGCACAGGCGGAAAACTCATGGTGGTGGTAGAATTGCCGGGGGGATAGGCTTGACCAGCGATAAAAGTGAAACAAATCAAAATAATCTTTGTGTAGCATAATTCAGAAAGTTATAATTTTATTTAGATTGGTTATAGATGAAAATAAATGGAGATAGAAGAATTTAAATATATAAAAATGAATTGATGAAATGTACATATATAAGTAACTGACAGTAAAATGAAATGAGAGATGGCAAGCGACAGGTTTAACGTAGGTTTAGGCCAGGGGTGTGTCTGGTGTCAAGGATATGTTAGTAGGCTAGTTCCCATATGCAGAGTTCTGAAGGGGTGGTGTATTAGGAAAAACTCTAATAGCTCTAACTGTGAAATAGGTGTTGAGGTTGTTTGAATTATGGAAGTTTGCATGAATTGCCACGTGATGGTCTGGGTATAAACTGTTTGCCTGTGGCCATTCATTCTGTAGGAAAGTTGTTGAGTGGTGAGACCAATGTAAGAGGCAGTGCAGTGGATGCAGGTGAGTTGGTAAATAAGGTGAGTGGTAGCACATGTGGCATGTCCAATTATAGGGAAAGATTCGCCTGTGACAGGATTAGAGTAAGTAGTGGTGGCAGGGTGCATGCTGCAAGTTTTACAGCGGGGTCTGTTACAGGGAAAGATCCCTGTGGAGGTCTAGGAGTCGGCAGGTAAATACTTGTGACCAAGATGTTGTACAGATTGGGTGGTCTGCTGAAGCAAGTGCGGGGAGCAGTGGGTAGGATTTTGGGAAGGAGGAGACGCATTTCAGGGAAGGAACGTAAGAAATCATGCCCACGGCGGAGTATCTGGTTGACAGATTCCAGGCCAGGAAAGAACTGGGTGACAAGTGTTGGTCCACGGTCAGTTTTTGGAGGTGCAGAACGAGGTTGTGGGTGATGGCACGGGAAATTTGTTTTTCCACAGATCATGGGGGTATCGGCGGGAAACAAGGGCTTGGGATAGTTTTTGGGAGTAACTGGAGATTGATTCATGATCAGAACAGATGCGTCTGCCACGGATTGCAAGGCTGTATGGGAGGGAACGTTTGATGTGGAAGGGGTGACAACTGTCAAAGTGTAGGTATTGTTGTAAATTGGTCGGTTTGATGTGTACTGAGGTATGGAGGGTCCCCTGTCGTAGGGTGATATCTACGTCAAGGAAGGTGATACAGGTGTGGGAATATGACCATGTGAAATTGATGGAGTGATTGTCATTTAGTGAGTTGAGGAAGTCTAGGAGGTGGTCCTCCCCGGGTCCAGATATAAATATATCATCTATGTATCTGAACCACACGAGGGACTGAGGGGGAATTCTTCAGAAAAATATTTTCCAGACGGCCCAGGAAAGGTTAGCATAGGACGGGGCCATGCGGGTACCCATGGCAGTGCCGCGTATCTGGTGGTAAATCTGGGAGTTGAAGGAGAAATAGTTTTTGGAGAGGATAAAGTTGGCTAGGGATATGAGAAAGGATGTTCTGGAAGACTGTTTGGAGGGCGCATATCCAAGAAGTGCTGAAGGGAACTGAGGCCTTATTGACAGAGAGGTGGTGGACAATGCAGATTAAAGAGTTGCTAGAAATTACTAAATTCTCTGATAACATCAAAGAGGACAGTGGCCTATGAAGAGAACAACTCATGCTGTGACCATCACAAAGATTCACAGCATGAACAATGTGGCAGCTGTGCTCACTTGATTGAGGCAACCAGGGAAGGATGTGGGATGTACTGCCTATGTGAAGGATGTTGGTAAGGAAGAGACAGGCCTGGAACAAGGTAGCTTTAATTTGATTTGTTTCACTTTTATCGCTGGTCAAGCCTATCCCCCCCCCTCCCGGCAATTCTACCACCACCACGTGATTTCTGCCTGTGCTTCATTCATGTGGCGGGTTGGGATGTGACCACATCTTTCCCCTGCCATATGTCTCGCCTCCCACATGACTAAGACTTATGTCGAAATATTATTTGTTTGTTTTTGTGTTTTTACATGTTCGTCTCGACCCCCGCCTTCATCTGTGGTAAGTGACGGGTATCTGTTTATTTTCCATATCCTATTTTATTTTCAGTGCCTCATGGCAGTTTCTTTGTTTCCATTACCCAAAAAACAAATTTCAGAAGAGAATATCAATGCATTTATATTATAAACATCAATGATACATAACTGCTCTATAAAATAGCACAAGCATTTTCTGAGGAGTCAGAATGAACACACAAAGATCATGAGCACCAGTACTATTTCGGAACATACAGATCATCCCTAGCATTGGCAAGCATTATGAACATGTTGTTCATATATTTAACTCCTTTTTGTAAAGAATGGTTTGACTGGATATGAGGAGAATTGGGACGACCAAGAATCGAAGTTACTGGGGACAAAATAAACATAATGGAGCATAGAACTATACCAGTTATTGTTGGTATTATTGAGACAAACGGTTGGAAGCTTTGAATGTCTCATACACAAAAACAATTACAATGTCAATCAGTTGAGGTGTATTTCTTTATAGTCTCACTGCCAACATTGGGAACCAGGTATTCAAGTTTTTGTTGCAATGCAAATGCAGAAATGGATGAATGAGATCTCTAGAAAAAGTTGTATTTTGAAGCACGTCTCATAATTTTATTTTAATTGCAATGGACACAACCTCCGGTGGCAATTCCCCTACACACCTATCTTCCCATTTTCCTGCACCCACCTACATTTGCCCTCTACAAACTTCAACTTTAAATTCTTTCAATGTTTTTGGAAAATTATTCTTCATTTCCCTTGGTAACTTATTGCAATCCCTGACACCCTTACGTAAAAAAGAGAATCTTCCCACACCCTTGTGCCTGAAATCTAGTGTCAGCTTGTGGTCATGATCATCTTTTCCCTTCCATGCACTACTTTCATACCTACACCAATATCTTTCCATGCCTCATCGCCAGTACACACCTTGTACACTCCCATGGTCCTCTTCACCCTCCTCCTGTCTTGCAGTGAATCCCATTCCAGCTCTTTTATCTGATTGCATTCGGCGATAATTTCCAGAAACAAATCTAGCAGTCCTTTTTTGCACCCTCTCCAACTCCTGTATTTGATACTAAAAATGAGGAGTTGGAGCAGTAGTTATAAGATTGTCTCACTGAATGTTGCATGGTTGTATAAGGGACTAATCAGGGCCCACATTTTGGTTATCAAATACAGGGTTGGAAGGTGTGCAAAGAAGAGCAGCTAGATTTGTTTGTGGAAATTATCGCAGGACCCAGTCAGTAACTGATATGATAAGGGAGCTGGGTTGGGACTCATTGGAGGAAAGGAGGAGGGTGAAGAGAGTGCTGGGAATGCACAGGACATATAATGTTGGTGATGGTGCTTGGAGTGATATTGGTAAAAGATTAGGAATAGCGCATGGAAAGGGAAAGGCGACCATGACCTCTGTGCTCAATTTAATGCATAAAGGAGTGGAAAATTTTCTTTTGTTGGTAAGAGTGTCAGGGATTGGAACAAATTTCCAAGTGTAGTGATGAATAATTTTCCAAAAATGCTTCAGATTGGAGTCATTGCACGAAAGAAGTCAGGTAAAGATAATTGTGGGCATGTTCAAGGCATATACTGGCGATGAGGCTTGGTTAAATACTGGAGGAAGATTTAGAAGCAGAATGTGCAAGTGAAGACTGGACCATGAAGATAAGTTAGCAATTGTTTTCAGGCTTAAGGGAGAAGAAAAGTTTTCATTTGTAGCTAGGGGAATGAGAGGTTGGGACAAATTACCTAAAACGGTAATGTAAATAGCAATGAATAGGAAAACAATCCATTATTCATTAAAGTTGAAGGCTGGTGTGGTGTGAAAAAATACAAAATGAACACAACTGTGGCATATTTGAATTTAAGACCTTGTTAATGCGGAGGAGTGGGCCATTTGGTAAGGGAGGTGTGAGCACATCCACATATAACACAAGGTAAGGAACAGTATACCTCAGATTGTGAAGGAATTTAAGGTAAAATAGTATGTGTGAATTGTAAGTAGGGATAGGGAAATAGCCACCAGCTTCATCACAATCAACAATAATAGTTATAATAACAACAAAAACATGTGTAATCAGTTACTAGCTATTAAATTTGGTAAATTTAATCACGCATAAGATTTTGAAATGTAAAACTTTCAATTCCTTTTCCCACTGCATTCTAATTCTTCTGTCAATATCAGCCATGCATTATACACTGACATTCAAAAGTCATAAAGCACACTCTTCCAATTACATGTGACTAACATCTCAATGTAACATGGACTCATATAGTCGATGACTCAGGAGACTTTACTACCATGTTTCGATATCGTCTATATGCATGGCTGTGGTAGACACTGGACTTCATGCACAAGTCGTTCTGTCTATCATGTTCCAAATATACTCTGAAGTGTTTGTTTCAGGTGATTCAGCCAAATCATATGCTCGAAATTTAAAAAATGCTCCTAAAACCAACTGTACACAATCTGTGACCAGCAACAACATTCTGAAACTTCCCATCATTATGAGGTTACGTTCATAAAGTATCTCCCAATGTTGATTTCCTGTCATGGATCATTTAATCCACAAAGACCAAATCCATGTCTGTAATTTTTTTTTTTTTTAACTGCTTTACGTCTCTCAACAGCGAGGTCTTTAGAGACGGGAAAGGATGGGGGCAAGGAATGGGAAGGAATTCGGCCATGGCCTTTTTAAGGAAGCATCCCGGCATTTGCCTCTTTGATTTGGGAAACCATGGAAAACCCAAATCTGGATACCCGGACGAGGATTCGAACTGCCGTCCTCCCGAATGCGAGGCCAGAACGCTATCCGTTACACCACCACGCTCGGTATGTCAGTAAAACATGACCCTTAGTGGAACCACCGTTAGCTCACACAGTGCCTTGCTGTAAAGCTGCATCAATGACCTAATGAGGTTTGTAACACCAGAATCCAACTGTTTGCCAGTACCTACTAGCAACATGTTTTTTTGGACAAAGCTACCTTCTTCCAATCAACAACAATCCAATGTACATGTTTACAAACCCAGATGAGCCACTAAACCTGATACAGTGCTAGTGGTAAAAGCAAATCAGTCAGTCTTGTGTTGCCAGATCCCAAAAATCCTAAATATCTCTGCATGGGTCGCTGAATGAGACAATCAGTTCACACAATGTTTTTTATTAGTTAGCACGGAAACCTTCGCTCATCCATTGTAGTTCTCAATCATTCACTGCATTGACCCATACGTATAATAGCACCAGCCATGAGCCACTCCAAGTATACCTTTAACACTGTACAATGTGGAATCCAAAATATTACAACCACTTTCAATGTGTTATGACCAATGTGTCAGGCTCTAACAATCATTCTGCATACAAACTGAATTAATATTCATCTGGTATTCATTGTTATATTATTAAACATTTCACAAGACATTTAAGGCTCCAACTGACCACACACAAAATGATTTGCTTATTTATAACCTTTTGATTCCGTGGTTCGGATTCCACGTTAAACTGTAGTCCACGAGGAAAGTAATTGGCCGTCCTACCTCTGACACAATGGCTTAGTATGCCTCCTTCGGGAGCATCCAACCAACCTTCGGGTTGTGGACTAAGTTAAGTTAACCATTTGATGTGACGTATGTACCACCCATCCATTTGGCTCCAGCTGTCCACCGAAATATAAAAATCTCAATGAATGTTTGTTAAAAAAAGATAACTCTCGCAATACACCATTAACATTTCACCTGAGCTAGAGTAATTTTGCTTGCCAACAAATCTCACTAACAAAATAAGCAGGATATAATATTGATCAACCTCTAAAGTGCTTAAATTGTTTCACATTAACACAACTATACCGCACAGAAGTTAGCTATGCGACTAACATTCCCTGTAAGAATTTTTTTCAGTTAATTAATCTTACAGTTTAAAATTTGTTACCTTACTGATGATAAAAATTTCTAACCTGGGTCAAGTAGCTTTTCTTTAAGAATTTCTAAGCTTTCAATTTCTTCTTCCTTAGGAGAATGAATAACTATAACTGTGGAACCCAAAATGCAGAGAAAACAGCCAAGCTGAAAATAGAAATAAAAAAAAAAATTAACATATTACATTTCAGAACATTCAAAGTTCAAGGTAAAATGTCTTCAAACACTCCAAATTATAACTTCCAAAAATTTAAATGGAAGTGAATACATAACACAAGTTTTAGAGAACTAAATCTGTCATAAGCAGTCTTACCTTTTCCTAACCTTTCCTAAGTAACTTCCTTTTGATACATCTCCATCCCACAGATGAAAGTGATATATTTGGCAGACTTACCTGTGAATAAATCCTTTGAAATCATTGTGGATATACAATTAATAGCATATCCACAAAGATTTCATATGATCCATATACTGAAGAAATCTACATTCTTATATACAGAATACCAGGCAAAAATTCCTCACTCTTCTTGATACCACTGCTATCAAACACAGACATGCCAACCTTCAGTTCATAGGTGACAGCTCACAAATATTAAAATAAAAATATATGGGAACTAGATTACCAACATATCCTTGCCACCAAACATTCACCTTGCGTCAACCTCTATTAATCACTGGTAAACCCATCATTTTTCCTTAATATACATTAATACTAAGAGTCCATAGATATTATTATTATTATTTCACCTTTACCTCCCATGCTAAGTCTCCAACAGCTCTATTCTGCATTCACATGGTGGGAGCTGGTTTGAGCGACCTGCTGCACATTTCAACATACTTATGCTTGATTAAGGATTCTCCCAAAATACTGAAAATTGTGTTTGCTATGTTTTTTGTTTCTTTCTTTTTCTTTGTGTGAGTTTTTGGTCCTCTTGCCTTTAACTTTGGCAAATGCTAAAGTTTACTTTCTGTGACAGTTTTTGTTTACAAACCCACATACATTATAATGAAGAAAAATATGAATTGCAAAATGGGTATAATTATAGATCATGAAGCAGCTACAAGAACATTATTGCTGGTACAGTAATCATATCACTCTAAACTGGTTGTTTTTTTTTTTTGTTTTTTTTCCTTGGAGGGTGTCGTTCAGTCGAAATGCAGCCTGGACAAGAAGAAAATTTTTATAAAAACCATATGCATTTGTGGCGAGACAGTATTGGGGCCATGTGTGTGTCTGTGTTGGGCAGTGGAGTCGGGGCGGCCGATTGTCGAGAGTGTGACGCGAGATGCGAGTTGGATTGTTGAAGTCAGTCTGGGACACACCGTTTTGGAGGTTGGTCATGAGTGGTTGGGTGCGGTGGTGATTTGTTTGGTGGTGCGCCTGGCACTATTGTGTGGACCTTATGAAACATTATAAGAACACCGCCATCAGGCAGATAATCAGCAGTGTTTTGTAAATAGCAGTGAACTTGTGGGCATTTAAATAAAGTATCATAACCAAGTGCTAATAGCGTAGCTCAGACCTTGCAATTTGGAGGAGAAGAAGTGCTGGATAGCTTTCATACACAGTCAAATTATAATCATTGGTGGTGGTGGCTTAGTAATTGTACACTTGGAGAATAAATTGAAAGATTATCAATATGGCAACTTTTTGACTTATTAGTAGAAGAATCTGCAACCCACTGACAACAAGGCGCACAACAATTACCCCACACCAAGCTACAAAGCAAGCAGGCCACCTTTTATCGTTACACATATTTTGAGACATGGTGGATTGGTTAATTTGTTAGTGGAGGGAACAGTCGAAGGTAAGAACTGTAGAGGTAGACAGAGATTAGAATATATGAAGCAGATATATGAGGACGTGGGTTTTAAGGGGTATGTAGAAACTAAAAGGTTAGCACAGGATAGGAAGGGATGGAGGATTGCATCAAACCAGTCTAAAGACTGACGACAGCACAAAAAAAAATTATTCTATGATAGCTGCAATATTTTCCATGTGGTGGAAAATTGTTTTAGCAGTATCACAATCTAGAATTAAATTGGAAAATGATATTTTGAAGTAATATTAGTACAAAATCTGCACACAAGAGATGAAGTTTTGGAAAAATATACATCACTGACCTTTCCTAGTAAATTAAGCTTCTCCCCAAGAAAATGAGATGAAAGTACTGCTGCAACTAGAACACTCAAGGCACCTAAGGGAGTCACTAATGATGCTGGTGCAAAAGCATAAGCTGCAAAGTTGGCCACCTCTCCAATGCCCACTGGAAAAGAAAGTAAAAAGACTGTCATACACATTATTAAAAGCAGAGAAGAGTTAATCAGCAAATGAACTACACTTTCACCAGGAAAAGTAATGATGAGTTTATTACAGAAGAGTGCACCATCATAGTGTAAACATATGGCAAATTGATTTAAAGATGAATTTCAGGACAACTCTTGATTGTGTGAAGGTGTCTTTACATACAAGGGTTGGGGCATGTCATGGCAACTATTTTTTTTAGGAAATATGTGAATGGATCACAGACGTATATGTGTCGTGTGGAAGTTCTGCAGGCATAGTGTGTATGCAGAACAACAGATGGCACTGTGATAGCTGGTAGTAGTGCAGGGAGGGCTGTGAAATCAGTCAGTTAGTGAGTGTCGTGCGAGATGGAAGTAACCCGTGCTGAGCACCGTGCTTACATCAAAATAGCCGTTCTCCGAGGGAGAAATGCGATGGAATGTCACAATGAATTGGGAATAATGACCTACCATACCATACACTAGCAAGGTGGGTAGGAAAGTTTCAGCAAGGATGTGTGTCAACCAGTGATGAGCAACATTCAGGACGACCGGTCAGTGTGCGGACCGAAGTGGTACATGCCATCATTGAGCAGCTCATGGTTGAAGACACACGATGGACGCTACAGCAGTTAGAGAGGGAAAGTGGCTACGAGAAACGCACAGTCCACAGGATATTGCGTAATGACCTGCACCTACGCAAAATCGCACCGCAGTGGGTGCCGCATTCACTGACGGAAGTTCAAAGGTGGGTGTACGCTATGCACGCTGGCAACGGGAGTTGATCAATTCTTGTCATGAATAATCACCATCGATGAATTTTGGGCCAGGGCATATGAACCAGAACTGAAACGTCAGTCTGCGGAGTGGCGACATGTTGGATCACCAAGGAGGCAGAAGTTCTGGCAGAATCCTTCCCCAGTCAAACTGATGGTGATCGTTGCGTATGACGTCAGGGGTGTCATTGTTTGCCACTTTGTTCCTCATGGCAGAACAGTGACCGCACAGTACTACAGGGACTTCGTGGTGCGACAGGTAGACAGGGCGTTTGGGATAAATGTCCAGATCTTTTGGACAGTGCTATAATCCTGCACAACAATGCAAGACCACATAAAGAAGAGTGTGTAGGGCAGCTACTGCGATGTTGGGGATGGAAAGAATCGGAGCACCCACCGTACTCTCCCGACATTTCGCGCTGTGACTTTGATCTCATTTGCAAGATTAAGGAACCACTATGTTGTAGGCGGTTTGCAACATGAGAGGACATTGCTAATGCTGTGCGCCAACAGATGGCCTGATTCACACATGGTACAGCACATGCTGAGGCTGATGGTATTCAGTGCCTCCCACATCATTGGCAACGTGTGGTGACAGTAGCAGGGGACTACTTTGAGGGTCTTTAGGCCCAGGTTTGTTATGTCAACTTTATGTGTATGTGTCGTCATTCTTTTGCAGCGTGAAGGCCATTTTCCCTGTATACTACCGTAATAAATTAGTGTGTTACGATATTTCAGTGCTATTCATGGTCCACACATGTAGTTAACACCTCTCCTTCATCTGTATATGTCACATTTTCCTAACCGGACTGGCATCTTCCAGAAAAAAAAAAGTTGCCATGACATATACCCCAACCCTCATATTTATATTTATTTAACAGCTTTCACTGAAGTACAAATCTGGATAATCCTCTTCCAAAGTTTTTTAAACCCATTTCTCTCATTTCGCTGGTACAGTAAATACAGAACATTATAACATCTGCCAACCATTTGGCCAGGTGTTCCACACAATTTAGTTTAATATAAAAAGTTATGCCAAAAACATATTTACATTTCATGCATTCAACTAGGCTATCCACCTCCACAAGATTACCATGCAAAGCCTTAACACTTATCTGTGTACCTAATCAGTTGACTTTTTTGCATTTATCATTCCATTCTGATCTACCTACTTGCCCAGATCATTACATAACTGTCCACAAGCCTCTATAATTTTAATCCTATTATACAGTATTATACTACCTGCCAAATGCCAGATTTCTGAATAATATGTCAACAGAGATTTTCCAGGTGTGTAATTGCATCATGGTCTTCCGGGTGTGAGAGTTGAGATTAGAAAGCAGGAACAACATCGACAGAGATGGTGGTCTATTTTAAGTGAAGCATGGAAGTCAGTCTTCTGAGATCTGCAACAGCAGCGTGATAGACGTGTGCTGGAAGAGAGCCGAGACGCTACAGTCCCTTATGGGAAACTTATGAGGCCAGATGATGCGGTGGCCAATGGGAGAGCAGCTTCTGTGCCGGCCAATGGGGAGCAGTTCCTGTGCTGGCCAATAGGTAAGCAGGTCCAGTGGCAGTTTCACACGTGTCCGCCAGCCGTAGGGTATTTACATGAGTCGAAATCGCTAGGCATGCACAGTCGGTGTCTTGCTGTCGCAATGTCAACTTTGACATTTTTGCCTGATGAAGACAACAGAGGCTGTTGTTGAAACATTGCACATGGAAGAACTGATCTGGCGGAACAACTGAGAAGAATTTTTGTCATGGTCTTCCCGGGTTTGCAGCCGAATAGTATCATAAAAAGATGACAACTTTCAACAGCGTCCTCTGTTGTATAAATCAGGTTTCTTTTTATCACAAATCTAGCACAGTCAAACATCTGCAGCCTGATGGGCTTATATAACCTTATACATTAACAGCTGACCAATGGGTGTTGAGGCTCTATATGCGGTCCACTCTCTTGTGTCGTGCTGCTCTGCTCATGCTAGCTTTTGTTACCACTGTTGGCCTTAAATTTGCTGCACTCCTGTTTGAACATTGAAAATCCCGGTTTCCATACATCACTCAGAAAGATGTCCTGTTCCTTTGTTAAAGGTGCTGTCATTGAGTCTTATTTCAATAGCTTCTTTTATAACAGACTCCTAAAAATAAGGAGTCGGGGCACCTCCATCGAAACAGACTTTGCAAATGTGAAGGTGCTGGCCCACATCCCTTATTTTTTGGAGTCTGTTACAAAAGTAACTATTGAAACAAGACTCAATCACAATACATTTAACAGAAATACAGGACTCTTTCAAGTGGTGCATGGAAACTGGCACTATATATACTCAAACAGGAGCACAGCAAATTTAAGGTGAAAGTGGTAATGAAGCTAGCATGAGTAGAGCTGTACGACGTAAGGAAGTGAACCATATACAGAGCCATGACACCAATTGGCTTTCTGCAAGCATATGAAGTTATAAAACTTATCCACCCACGTATTTTCAAGCCGTAATCCCATTGTAATACAGCCTAGACCATTATTTTCAAGCAAAAATTAGGTTGTCATACATCCTGGACCAGCACGACACTGTTAAATATATTTGGAAAAGTATTCCTAGCAGTGTTTTGTGTTTGACTACTGCAGTATTATGACACCAATTCCTTGCTGAATCGCAATTTCCAGTAATGCCATATTTCATTCATTCACAATGCAAGAAACACACTAAAATGAACGCATTACAGTCACCCAGATAACAGTAACATAAGCACACTTTTCCAAAACTGGGCAAGGCAGGTCTGCATTTAAGCATAGGCTCCCTAGACTGTAGCTTAGGAGGCCATACCACTAATGGGGGTCCACACCACAGCTGAAGGGGCCCGGATGACTAGTCGGAGGGGCTCCTACAAGACCAGTAGTAGAGCTAAGAAAAAAAAAAGGTAAATTGTTACACCAATGCCGAGAGGGGTCCACACCAAATATATAGCCTAGAGGCCCACAAAGCCAATGTGGGCCTGGGCCAAGGCAAGAGAAAAAATCCCCAGTTAAATTTCCAAATACACTGTCGTAGGGAAGTAAATCCCTCCATGACAGAACTGACTCGTGTCACTGAGTATGACGAGCATCATAATATATATTAAACTTCTTTAAGCTATAACCTGGCATTACTTAAATAGCACTGAACAAATTTTTATGTGGCTGTCATAGCTTGATAGAGTATGAGGTGTGAGCAGCTAAAATTGTTTGTACAAATTACCCTAAGACACAGGGGTGGGTTGTGAGTCACCGGAATACAGGTGTCAGGAGAAGAGAAATAGCACTTGATGTCAGACTAAAGTGAGAGGGAAAATTTTCATGTGTACGTAATGGAGTCTGGAACAAATTTTCAACAAATTTGCTGAACATGCTACCTTCAACTCTGAAATAAATTAAAGGTAAATTGCCACTAGGACCTTATGTTCCATTGTAATTTATTATTAATTACACACAACCTAATCTGGGGGCAGAGTAGAAAATTAAAATTTAATAAAAATATAATATTTAATTTTATGAGTAGGTAGAATGGGATAAAAATTTAATTAAACCCAAGTATTTACACTGCTAAAAGAACAAATGGATTATAAATACTTTGTTACTTATACTTAATTTTGCCAATTTACCAATAGTCAGCGATAAGTGCAATTTATAAACATGCTTAGTTTTGATGAGTCTAAATTTTATGAAAATAACAAACCTGAAATAACAAAGAAAAGTGAAAAAAAAAACCATCAATCACCAATGCTGAAGGCAGGAGGGATGTGACAAGTAAATTGTGTTTGTCTCATTTTTTTCTCTGTTCATAGCAACCCTCCCACCTTCAAGATTCTTTGTTGTTTACACTGCCTAAAAACAGCATTTTCTGTATTACATGAATTGCTATTCCTTACTTGATAGTAGTCCAGCCCACCAAACCCACTCCTTCAGGTAACCGAAACCACCAGCACTGGCCCTTAAAGAACCAGTCCTGGAAAGTCGCAAAAGTGCTTTCTTCTTTATAATGAAACTTGATCCTGCACAGGAGAATAAGAAGTATTAATTCTGATGACAACAATAGGGTTTCATAAATTAAGTAAGTGCACACTAAACACTTTCAAAAAAATTTCTGGTAGCCAGCACAAAATTTACATATTTAACTGAAATTCCACGGTGTTTGAAAAACACTCCAAATAATTAAACAACAGCTGGCAATTCACGTTATCCGATGATGGGGATATAGACTATCCACATCGTTATTAAATTTTTGGGGTAAGTAAATATGTAACACCTTGATGCACAGCTTTAAATGAAACATTGTTTTGATGTAAAATTTTTCAATTAATTTAGTGAAAGCTACTTTAAACACACATAAGAAGTACCATCTCACCAAAATTGAACAGTACTTGCCGATAAAACACTGGAACTAATGGCAAGTCCA